>CM037851.1:184574009-184837676 GCA_021234595.1 Delia radicum | reverse complement strand
AGTGTGTTCGCGCACTTCAACAAGTATGGTGGGAGAAAGGGAAGTCAGAGTAATAAGTTTTGCTGCTTATTTAAGCTAAATTTTAGTTTATAGAAAGTAACAAAATAATCTGCTAAAATCACTAAAAACTTTTACTCAATATTAGTAGACAAATATGAAATTTTTAAACTTTTTTTTTTAATGCGAATAAAAGTCTGCCCTTATAAAATTAGGAATCTACAATTTTTAAGCAAATTTATCAAATATACAATTGCATCAAATTGGATTGGATTTTATTTCGTCAAATGATATACAATTGAATCCGAATTTTAATCAGACATTATTGTACTAAGTAATATCATACAAAATTTAATATAATTAGATTCAATTTAATTTCATTTCATGCACTTTAATTAAATATAATATTTAAATTTAAAAAATTATGAATTAATTGTAATTTTAAATAATTACCTATGCATAAAACATTATTGAGTTTTTCATTGAAGGTTAGATTTTCATTTTGAAAGTGAGAAAAGCTCAAATAAAATTGTAGTTTTTAAACTATTTATTTTTTAATAACATTAATATAACACATTTGATTTAAAATTAATTAAGAAGAATGAAATTAGGCATGAATTGTAGTTTAAAAGTTTCAAATCGTATAGAATAAAATATTTTCCAAAAAATATAAAAAATCAACTTACAATATGTGGTTAATATTAACCGAGGTTAAATGTTTTTATAATATTTTATAGTTTCCCACAAAGTCTTTAAAACTTAAAACTATTTGAAAAATTAGTAAGTTCTTTTGTTTGATTTCTAAAAAAAAAATCGTTTGCGACGGATGCACTTATCAAAAATTTATGTGTTTTCGGTTTAAAATTGTTCAAAATTCAAAAAAAAATTATGAAAGAAGTTGCAAAATTTTGGAAAGTTTGTATTAAAAATGTAATATATGAAATTTTGGTGTGTGAGACTTCCAGAAATATCGTTGTTCGTCCTAACTCAGGGTTCTTATGCCAAAACGTTGAGACTTTTCAATTATTTTAAATAGAACAGAAATTTCTTGTTTGAATTTATTAAGATATTATAAAATGCATTTCAAAACTATAGCTGCAACCTTACTAGGAAGAGTGGACATAATTTTCAGTATTTTACACAACCCTGAATATAAAAAAAATAACATTAAAAAAAATATTTACAATTCAAATAAACAAACAATATTTAAATTGAAATTCAAACGATAACAAATAACCCGAAACGCAAAAAATGCATTATTTTAGCAATAAACAATTATTTTATGCATTAACGGATTGAACGATTTTAGCCAACATCAGAACTTAACGGAGGTTAATTGCAAAAACATCGCAAAATTTCAAACAAATTGTTTTGATTTTAAATTAAAGATTGACCAGATTGACGTATGGTTTTTACGTTCAGGGTAGCCAACTTTGCGTTTATGTTGAGAAATCGCCACAGGGAAAATTTTGTAATGTATTTTAGTACAGTGTTATTTTATGGTCATATAGACAGTCACAATTAATTCTTAATTACTATGCATTTGACAAATTTAATTTAATTTAGAAAGGTTGAGGTTAAGAAGAAAAATAATACTATTAATTTTGAAATCAGACTAGACTAGTTTCTGCCTTTTTAATGGACAGGCGTCATCTGTGATTTTCCATTTAAATTGCATTATTATTTGTGTTTTGTAATTGTCAGATTGTATCTATATGAGAAATTTTTAAACTGCCTGCCGGCGGTAAGAATCAAACGTGCGCTATAATGGCGCTCTTATTGTTAATAGAAGTCCGCGAACCGATATTAACAATTGTATTCGTGATCCAAATAATGCTAAGAAAATAGTGAGCCTTTCGAAGAACAATCGTAGACTGTTAAACAGAAAATCATTTTTTGATTAGATTTATTTGATTTATCTGATGCCTGTTTTACTATATGGTTGTGAGCTTTTTGCTAAATGTGATGCAACTAGTAAAGGGAAATTGAACGTTGCATTTAACAATATAATCCGATACGTGTATGGACTTAATAGGCGTTCTAGTGTATCTTCCTTTTCATCTCAGCTATATGGCCTTTCTTTAAATAATCTACTAAACATTAGAGTTTTAGTTTTTTTACATAAAATAATATATACCCACATACCTGATCATCTGTACAGCAAACTTGTTATCTCAGATATAAGCAGGGGAAAAAGACTTAGATCATTTAGATACAAAAGTTTAATTTCGGAGTGGCATTTCTACATATTCGCAGTATCTCTCTGGAATTCTATACCCCACAGCTCTCAACTTTTAAGTAACGCACGAAAATTTAAAGAAAATATTTTTAAACTGTTTTCGGCATAAGAAAATCAAACATAATTATTTGATAAATTAAATTATTTAAATTTATTTAAATTTTTTATTTAGTTTTTTTTTTTGTTTTGTTCGTCTTGTTTAATTTAAATTGTTTTTTGTTTTCCATATAAAAATTGTAATTAGTTGTTAAGTTATTAATTAATGATCTTATAATTTTTCAAATCATCAGTTCCATACTGCAAAATAAGACTCTTGTGTATGGAGCAATTCAAATAAATAAATAAAAATAAAAATAAAAATAAATAAAGTTGAAAAATTACAACTAAATTTTTAATTTGGCAAAACAAGTTGCACTTGCGGCAAAAGAAGTACTTTTTACGTAACAACAGTCACAATAAACACCGATCTGTAAATATGTATATTGATTGAAGTATGGTGGATAAAGATTACTTTCCAACAGATGATCTACTCATTTAAGAAACCATCGATGTTTGATTTATTTTAAATTTTGTGGCTTATCAAGTTATTCTAAATTCTAAATAAATTTTCTGTAAGAACTTGATAAGCCACATTAATTTAATAAAATGTTTTTTACTGTCTTCTAGTCTTCCAGCGAGGAACATGTAAAAGAAGCCACATCTTTGCACTTACAACAAGTATATTTATCACGAAAATCTGTCAAATCAGCTATCTATTCTTTAAAATAAAAATATTCTACATAAAATTTCTGCAACAACTTGATAAGCCACATTAACTTAACAAAATGGGTTTTACTGTACATTAGTCTCCCAGCGATGGACATGAAATAGAAGACACATCTTTGCACTTAAAGCAAGTAAATATATCATGAAAATCCTTCAAAAAAGCTACCTAGTCCTTAAAACTTGATAAGCCACATTGACGTAATGAAACGGTTTTTAAACTCTTCTAGACTTCCACCGACGGATATATAATAGAAAACACATACTGTCACTTGTTATAAGTATTTATAGGTCGAACATCTTGCTTAACAGCTGTCTAAAAGTCATTGAAAACCATTTCTTTAAAATCAATGTGGCTTTTCATGTTTTTGCAGAAATTTTATTTAAGATTTTCTTATTTTAAAGAAAAATTCGCTGTTTTTCTGGACTTTTATATTCTAGATACTTGTAATAAGTGCCAAGAGGTGTCTTCTATTACATGTCCATCGCTTTAAGACTATAAGGCAGTGAAACCCATTTTTTCAAATCCACGTGGCTTATCAAGTTATAGCAGAAATTCTCTTTAAGATTTTTTAATTTTGAGGAAATAGTTGCTATTTTGCAGGATTTTCGAGCAACATATACTTGTAATAAGTGATACAATATCTCGGCGTTTATTACAAGTTTCTACAGCACTAAATGCCTGAAATACAGATATCATTTCTTCAAAATTAAAAAACTCTAAATAAAATTTCTGCAAAAACTTGATAAGCCACATTGACTTAATAAAATGGTTTTTACTGTCTTATAGTTAGCAATATGCCAAAAAAAACAACTTTTTCATTTTCAAGCTATTAATCCCGAATGATTTTATATGTTTCGGGGGTAGAGTCAGGTACCCAACTTGCTTATTAGAATGCCCCTCACTTGTCCTAAAACGGATATTTAGGGTGGCCTTAAAACTTGGATTTTTTGACTTTTTAAGAATTTAACGCAGTATTTATGTTAATAGCTACAAAATCAATGTTTTTATGTGTTGAATAGTTAGTTTGGGTAGTAATCTTCCATTTTTGGTTTTTGTTGGAATAATACACTGAAAAAAACAAAGTGGCAACAACAAAACTTGGAAGTAAGAAAATACTACTTTTAACATTTAGCGCGGCACAAATTGGGCTGAATATTATGGCTTGCCATGCAACACAGTTGTTAATGACATTAAAATCTAAAATTCTGCCGTGGTGCTTGGCGATCGCATTTTTCGTTTACAAGAAAATTAGGAAAATGTAAAAAAAAATGGGGTTTTTTGACCTTCATTCACTTATAACTTTTGAAGTAGGAATGTTATCTTCAAGCAACACGGCAGAATTTTAGATATTTTAGTCATCAACAACTATGTTGTCTCCCAAGGCATAATATTCAGCCGAATTTGTGCCGTATTACAAACAGTACAACCTATTTTCGACAAATTTTATTAATTGATTAAAAAAACAGGGTGAATTTTTAAAAAAACGTAAATTTATGCTACTGAAATTAGTTATACATTAGTTATTAAGAACATAGACACTGTTTTCATTTTGAGAAACAAAATTCCTTTCCATGTGATAAGTAAATATACTTATATTTCATTTACTATTGCGATAAAGCGGCAGTAGATATTTTAGCCGTCACCTTTGCGTGCTTATGAATCACACAGCCTCACAAAAATATAAAAAGGTTCTGACCCAGAAACCAGACCCACCAATCCTTATGTATTATGACCTCCTGAATGCGATGCCGCCATAAGAATTGAATTATATCGTTGGGTTTTCATGTAATTTACAAGCAAAGTCCGCAAAGTGAACTTACCTAATTTGTAAATTTGACCATGTTAAAAAGTGTTTGTTTAAATCCATGTTACTTTTAAAATTTTTGACAGATTTTATTAAAACACCTCTTATTTTTTTCGTAATAAACCAGACTTGATCTTATATAAAGAAATAAAATTTTAAAAAATTTTAACTAACAATAAGTCAAATTTACAAAGAAACCGGGTAGGTTCACTTTGTGGACTGTCCTTGTAAATTACAGAAAAACCCAACAACACAATTCTAGTAAAATAACTAAAATTTTTTTCGCAAAACTAAAAATGTAAACTTTAATGATCAATTTAATAAAATTTACATACATATTTTAATATAAATTTGGTACTATCTCATTATCTTATAGATCTTTTCTTTCTCATTCGGTTATTTTTCATCCGATTTTCAAGTTTTTTTTTTGTTGGAAAGGTATTCAATTACCTTTCTAATTGTTGAATTTTGTGAGTACAAATTATTGCCGCTCGATGGCGTAAAATTCATTTCTTTTAAAAAATGCATCAAAACACCCTGTATTTGCAAATATTTTGAGTTCATATGTTCTGCAAAAGTAATCGCCATATGATTTTGTACAAAGTTGCCAAACAACATTTGGTCGAATTCTGGAAATTTAACGGTCAAAATTTTGATTTTCTTCAAGAACCTAAAAATAACGGTAATTTTGTAAATAACGGAATTATAAAAAAGTCGCGGAACAAAAGTTGCTTCTGATACCCTAAAGAACCATTTTCAACAATAAAAAAGTTCTTTTTCGCAAAAAGTCGATTTTGGCATATTGCTACTTATAGTGTTCCGAAGAAGGTCATGTAATAGAAGACACATTTTGGCACTTTTTACAAGTATCAAGTATCAATAAAGACCATCTTATTTGCTACCATTATTCAGACTATGAACTTCTTAACTTATCTTTGTGCAATAACTTGATAAGCCACACTTTTTTTTGTAAAAAAGCTGTTTCCGATGGATTTCTATCATCCATGAACGGGTATGTGATGGGAGCCTTCCTTAAGCACCTATTATGTATGCTTACAGTCTGGTTTAGTTAGAGCCCTATTTTATACATTGTTTTTAAACTTTGAAGGCGATTATTTCATTATTTTAATTTTGTGGCTTATCAAGTTTTTGCACTAAGCCCTTCAATTGTATATGAAACTGGATTAAATTTGATTTTACAATTTAAATTCCTTGTGGCAGATCTGATAAAATATGGTAGCATAAGTAAAAAGATATACTTATATATGGGGCAATATACAATTTGTTCTAAATACAAATATTATATATTTTTCTATAGTGTGCCATACAAACCAATATATAACACTTTTTACTAGGGTGGTAAAAAATATAATGTAAACAAGCACACTGTATTTGATTTTCTTGTAAAAAGTTGACAATTAAATTTGCTTGTTCATATTAATAGAATTTACAAGAAACATTTTTATAATTTAATTTGTTGTGCTTATTAAAAAAATGGCAACAGTTTGGAAACCGCTTTTTACAATTTTAACTACTCCAAGATTTTTTTGTTTAATTTTTAGCTTGCTCTAGTAGATAGATATTGTATATAAAATCATTGTACTTATATAGATATCCTTAAACCATTTTATTAATTTGTAGTTTCTACAAGAAACATGTTTCAACATGCATTGTTTATGTATTCGGAAACAAACAAAAGTTTCTATGGAAGCCCACAAGATTATTAAGACATAAATTTGCATTTATTAAAAAACTATTGTACTACGAATTTTATTAGCTCTAGCAAGGGAGGTATCCTGACTCGCAGATTTTAATGAAATTTGCATATGTTGTAAAGAATCAAAAAAAAAGAGACACGTTTTAATTTATTTGTAGGCAGGTTTAAAGTACTCAAGAAAACAAAAATGTTGATATCCATATTGCCTACGATATATAGTGGCACCAGACTTGCCCGATTTTGGAATTATTTGAAATATAGTGGAAAAAGGATCTTCGGGTAAATTCGCATAAAAACCAAACGGTTTCGAACATAGGAAAAAACTCTGACAACCCCTGGATTTAATTAAATAGGCATTGCTCTGCATTATTTTTGGTTGTATTAAACAACTAAAAAAGACCTAGATTTAATATTACTCAAACACACATTTTTTTAAATAACAAAAATACTTGAAAATATTTGGGTACAAATTGTGTCTTCAAAAAACCTTTCATTTGATACCAAATAAGTCTTCAATTACTTTTAATAATACGAAAAAAAAGGCAAAATGGTGTAATTTTTGATCTCACTTAGTAACTCCAAAACATGATATTGGGCAGCTAAAAAAAAAAAAATACGGGTGCCTTAAATTTGTATTCCCTACAACATATCAGAAGTTCATTTAGATCTCTTGGTCCGGGTCGGGATACCTCCCTTGTAAGAAATTTCGAAATAATTTAGTTATCAAATTTGTATTTACTTGAAAAGGCAATTTCATTCTATACACACAGAAAAATAAAATGCCAACCGAATTGAAAAGTGTATTTGGTGGCTACAATAAATTCGGTTAGTGCAAACATATTCAAATGTGTTTTCTAAATAATTTGGGTGTTGCAACTAAAATTCTGTTGTATTAACCGATTTTCGTTGTAAAACCGAACTTTCTCACTTAAACTAGTATTTTTTGCCAGAGCTTCGAAAGAATTAATTCAATTTAAGCTTAATTCATAACAAATGTAATTCAGAGTTAAAACATGTTCATATATCATTCCGTTAATCCATTCCCTAAGAATTCTTTAATTAGCTTCATTCAAAAGCTGGCATTGAATGCATTCCTTACTGGCATGAATTCAATATTGTGTTCATTCAACATTTTAAATTGAATGGACAAATTTTAGCATCATTTATTTAATACAGTGAAGATAAGCAAAAACACACAAATAAAAACATAGCACACAAGCAAATTTTGTTTACCATATGGATCAATGAATGAAATAAAAACGTTCATTATTCATCCTTTTTTAAATGAATTAAGAAAGTGTTTAATCATTCGAAGAATAGTTCATTTAAAATATAAATCATTCATAATATTTAAAGCTTTTGATAATTAAGCTAAGAATTCATTCCATACACACAGAGAATTTAGTAAAATATTCAGAAATATAATATAAATATCGTTGTTACCATTAAATACACTTTTCAATTCGGTTGGCACTTTATTTCTCTGTGTTTAGGAATGATTTTCGGAATGAAATTTAAGTAAAATTTCATTCATTTTTGAAAACTGAATTAAAGAATTAAGACTTTTCCACCATTGTTTTTGCTATTAACTAGAATTTTCCTTAATTTTACACTAAATTAATGCAATATTATTTAAATTATTTTTCATTCATTTTCTTATTTTTTATTTTTTTCTATATCATAAACACCTGCAATCAATCCCACATCTGACACTTAAAAATATAAAAAAACAGTACCGGAAGATGTACTACAGTCAAGAAATGCCCAAGGTAATGTATATCGTTGGGTGGAAGCTTATCGCAAATATGGCCACAAATTGGCAGCCGTAAATCCCATCAGCATTAAAAGTCAACAAAGGTAATAAACAAAAACCAGAATAAAAGTTGAAGAAAACAAATACAATGCACAAAAAAAATCACTGAATAAACAAACATTTCTATTGTAAATAGTTGGTAGAAAAAATAAATTGTTAACAAAAAATAAAATAAATCCCAGCAAAGTTTAAGTAACATGGGAATACGAATCGCTCAAATAGAAAAAAGTTGGCGAAATGTGGAAAACAAAATGTAAAATGAAGGAAAATTGGCAGAAAACTGATTTAGTGCCATTTTAAATTATATATGGGCATTTCCATAGAAAAGTACTAAAAATACAAACGGAGTAAATAACGATCAGTGAACTGTTTGATTTACCTTCATTGACATTCTAGTGTCACGTTCGTCATCTCAACTACTGCGTTGCTAGTAGAAGTATTTGAAACTTTTAATTAAAATCAAGTTTATATTAAATTGCATAACTAGTAGAGTTAATTTTGAAAGTTCACCTGGCAAATATTTTACCTTTGTGTAGTAAAATATTGTTATTTAAAATTATATATGTTTTACGTAGATGGCATTCTTAGCTGATTTGAAATTTTTAAAATTTTTGGTCTGGAAATATTACAACTAATAATTATTTGGAATAACAGAGATTGATATATTTCAACTGATATCAATGTTGGCATCATATAATGAATACAAATATTTAAATAATTTTTTAAAAATTTAACTCTAGATGTCCTTTTGAAAGGCCATAGAATGAGATAACGAAAATCTGAGTACACAGTTTAACTACATGTGGTCTTCTGTTTATACATGCATATCAATTTTCCCATCAGTTACAAGAAATATTGAAATTTGTTGTAGGATACTATGTGAGTATTAGAGTATTCAAGTTACTCGGAGTTTGTTTGGTTCGAGTAAACGAGTAACTCGGCTTTGAGGTTTTTAACTTACTCGATTAATCGAGTATGATTTTAAAATTACTCGGGTAACTCGAATAATTTCAATAGTTTTATTTCATTAGTTTTTCCTTAAAAACTCATAATAAAATACAAAATCAGGATTTCCGAAATGTATTTTATCATAATTAGTTTCGTTTGTACTAAGTTATTCTTTAAGAAAACATTAAGGATATATTTTTTGCATTATATGCCTTGAGAAAATATAAAGTAAAAACCACATAAATTACATAAATTTTTAATTTATGTAATTAAGTTGAATATAGATCCGAGTCTGTAACACCAAACCGATCTGTAACACCAAAAAACGATGATAAATTAAGTACAATACAATCTAATAGTTTTGCTATTATTTCGATCTTTTATTTTTTGTTGAATATTTAGATACTTACAAATTTCGCTTAATTTCCGAAAGATCGATCTTTTGGTCTTAAATTTTATTTCTAGTTTCTAACCATCATTTGTGTATAATAATGTCTGAAATTGTTCAATTATATTTTGAAAATATTTTTTCAAATTTCTATAAATTTTATATTTTATGCATTGGTCTCGGTGCTGAAGGTTTTTTTTTTAAAATGACCAAAGAAAAATATTTTTTATCAGTACAGTATTGCCCATACCGTTTTGAAACGAAAAAAGTTGTAGCCTTATTACACAAATATAAGATGCAAATTGAAGCGGTAACTGACAGTACCGCTTCAGTACAGTATTGCCCATACCGTGGTGCCACGAAAAAGGTTGTTTTGCCTTACTACACAAATATAAGATGCAAATTGAAGCGGTAACTGACACATTGCATTATATTTTACATCACGTTCATATTGTGTGAGGTCGTGCTATTATTTCAAACAACACTGTGTAGTTTGAAGTTCTACTACTACAGTTTGTATTATTTGTTTTTTAGAATTTCAAAAGAAAATTATTATAAAGTAAATATATTTAAAAAATTTTCTACAAATTTCATTATTATTTTAATTGCCGAAAATATTATAAATTTTAATATATAAAAGTATAGCTTTGCAAGTTTTTTAGTGGTTTCATCAAAACTGGAGGCATATTTTTTCAAGTTAATAAATTGGAAACATCTGTTTAAGTCCTACCAATTTCATATTTATCTAGAGAGTTAAGTTGGTCAGCAATAAATATTAATTTGTGTGATCATATAAATACTATATTTAGAAGTTGAATATATTAGAAATCCACTCTTAACTATATAAAAATTTTGCTACTGAATATTATTGCATGTATCCCGGTTTATAAAGTTAGCATTTGAAAGCTGTCTATATTTTAAATAGTGTTAAAACTAATCCATAACCGTAATTCGGTTAGGTTGTAATAATTGGAAGCGGATTTAAAGCAGTTCTTTAATATATATATAATATCTTTCAGTTGAATGGTGCGATAAATATATACAATCGATTTAAATTTTACGTGAACTTGTTCGGAGGTGTCGGTTTATCATTTTTTATAACTGAAAATTTACGGGTGTAAATTATCGATAAATCGATTATAGTTCGTTATATCTTTTGTTATCTAAATTTCGTTGCTAAATTGTGTTTAGTTTCATTAAAATGTTGGTTATCGGTTAATAATTATCTAAATTTGTTTAAAAAATTTTTTGACTATCGAAATTTCAACCCACAATCCAACATACCATACAAATTTCTTTATCAATTCACTAAAAATTTGGCTATTATTCAAATCATTAAGCAGACACGAGACGAGGCCTTATGTTAGCGAGATATGAAATAGGTGTGTCGAATTTATAAATAATGTACAATATTTTTTTATTTTTACAAAAGCACTATCCTTTAATAAAAAAAAATAATAATATAGTTTCCATTTCAATAATATAATTCAAAATATATATTAATTTTTAATGTAAGTTTTATTTTCATAATTGTTGCATTTTCACAGTTATATTAGTTTTTTGTTTTTATATACATCGAGATTATTTTTATGTTATTTTCAATTTATAACGAGCTTTCAACCTCCGTATATTTACAAAAATAAAGCAAATCAAACATATTAGCTAGGTTGATACTAGTATTTCGATCTGGCTAAAGATCTCATCAGAACCCGAAGTTTTAGAAAAGCTAGAGCCTATATAATAGGCAGAACTTTAACAAAAAACCTATTAATAATCAATGTTGCTCCATTCTTGTCTTCTTAGTAATCAACCACGTGGTTAGGTCTTTTCCTAACAAGCATCATGACGTTACTAAATTTTGAAGACCAAAAATGTTCTATTTATATAAAAAATTTTTAGTGTGTACTCTGGCTCAAGTAATATTTTTTACAGTTATATTAGTTTTTTGTTTTTATATACATCGAGATTATTTTTATGTTATTTTCAATTTATAACGAGCTTTCAACCTCCGTATATTTACAAAAATAAAGCAAATCAAACATATTAGCTAGGTTGATACTAGTATTTCGATCTGGCTAAAGATCTCATCAGAACCCGAAGTTTTAGAAAAGCTAGAACCTATATAATAGGCAGAACTTTAACAAAAAACCTATTAATAATCAATGTTGCTCCATTCTTGTATTCTTAGTAATCAACCACGTGGTTAGGTCTTTTCCTAACAAGCATCATGACGTTACTAAATTTTGAAGACCAAAAATGTTCTATTTATATAAAAAATTTTTAGTGTGTACTCTGGCTCAAGTAATATTTTTTACAGTTATATTAGTTTTTTGTTTTTATATACATCGAGATTATTTTTATGTTATTTTCAATTTATAACGAGCTTTCAACCTCCGTATATTTACAAAAATAAAGCAAATCAAACATATTAGCTAGGTTGATACTAGTATTTCGATCTGGCTAAAGATCTCATCAGAACCCGAAGTTTTAGAAAAGCTAGAGCCTATATAATAGGCAGAACTTTAACAAAAAACCTATTAATAATCAATGTTGCTCCATTCTTGTCTTCTTAGTAATCAACCACGTGGTTAGGTCTTTTCCTAACAAGCATCATGACGTTACTAAATTTTGAAGACCAAAAATGTTCTATTTATATAAAAAATTTTTAGTGTGTACTCTGGCTCAAGTAATATTTTTTACAGTTATATTAGTTTTTTGTTTTTATATACATCGAGATTATTTTTATGTTATTTTCAATTTATAACGAGCTTTCAACCTCCGTATATTTACAAAAATAAAGCAAATCAAACATATTAGCTAGGTTGATACTAGTATTTCGATCTGGCTAAAGATCTCATCAGAACCCGAAGTTTTAGAAAAGCTAGAGCCTATATAATAGGCAGAACTTTAACAAAAAACCTATTAATAATCAATGTTGCTCCATTCTTGTCTTCTTAGTAATCAACCACGTGGTTAGGTCTTTTCCTAACAAGCATCATGACGTTACTAAATTTTGAAGACCAAAAATGTTCTATTTATATAAAAAATTTTTAGTGTGTACTCTGGCTCAAGTAATATTTTTTACAGTTATATTAGTTTTTTGTTTTTATATACATCGAGATTATTTTTATGTTATTTTCAATTTATAACGAGCTTTCAACCTCCGTATATTTACAAAAATAAAGCAAATCAAACATATTAGCTAGGTTGATACTAGTATTTCGATCTGGCTAAAGATCTCATCAGAACCCGAAGTTTTAGAAAAGCTAGAGCCTATATAATAGGCAGAACTTTAACAAAAAACCTATTAATAATCAATGTTGCTCCATTCTTGTCTTCTTAGTAATCAACCACGTGGTTAGGTCTTTTCCTAACAAGCATCATGACGTTACTAAATTTTGAAGACCAAAAATGTTCTATTTATATAAAAAATTTTTAGTGTGTACTCTGGCTCAAGTAATATTTTTTACAGTTATATTAGTTTTTTGTTTTTATATACATCGAGATTATTTTTATGTTATTTTCAATTTATAACGAGCTTTCAACCTCCGTATATTTACAAAAATAAAGCAAATCAAACATATTAGCTAGGTTGATACTAGTATTTCGATCTGGCTAAAGATCTCATCAGAACCCGAAGTTTTAGAAAAGCTAGAGCCTATATAATAGGCAGAACTTTAACAAAAAACCTATTAATAATCAATGTTGCTCCATTCTTGTCTTCTTAGTAATCAACCACGTGGTTAGGTCTTTTCCTAACAAGCATCATGACGTTACTAAATTTTGAAGACCAAAAATGTTCTATTTATATAAAAAATTTTTAGTGTGTACTCTGGCTCAAGTAATATTTTTTACAGTTATATTAGTTTTTTGTTTTTATATACATCGAGATTATTTTTATGTTATTTTCAATTTATAACGAGCTTTCAACCTCCGTATATTTACAAAAATAAAGCAAATCAAACATATTAGCTAGGTTTTTATCTTGTAACGAAAATAAAGGAATTGAAGTATATTATTATCAGAAATTAGTACAACTTTCACATTATAACTAATTACTCATATCTAAACAATTATCGAATTTTATTATCAAACTTATCATTTTTTCACTAAGAAATTTTGTTAGTCAAAAATAATAACAAAAAGAATTAATTTATAATAGAAGATTTTATGACCGGAATAGTTTAAAAACGTTTTGCTTAAGCAATATTTTGTTGATTGGTTTTAAATAAATTGCGTATTTTCTTTATAATGGAATGTTAGATTTGTTTTAATCCCACGAAACATTTACACTGATAATAATCCATGCGTAAAAATTCAAATAAATGTCAAAATAACCAAAAATTTTGTAAAATAAACGAAAATTTGTTCATTTTACAAAAGATTTTCTTGTTTTGACATTTTTTTCGTATTTTTAGCATGGATTATTATGAGTGTAGGTAACTAACACTAGTTAGGTCATACGCGGGCAGTATGAACAAATAGAAGTTAGATAGCAAGTTTGGGAGGGTTTCGTCTAGAAAAGGATAACATCTATATATTCTTCCAATTTGACTTCATCTCTTTTATTACTGTTCTGTACTTGTTATTAGGTTTTTTCGTCTGACTATATTAAATAATCGTTAATTGTAGCTACCTAATTTTAATGGTTGTCGGCTCACCAGCTACCTTAAAGAAGACAAAAACTTCATTCCCTTTTCCCTGAGCACTGTCGGTTCAATAGGCAGAGCAGTCTCCTCTAAGGTAGGTCCCACGGTTCTACGAGTCGTCACAATTAAACCCCAAAATACGTATATTCGTTGTTTCAAGTTTTCGAATACATTTTTTTTTATAGAATTTGAAAGTCGAAATCTTAAAAAAACGCAAATACGTATTTTGGGGTTCAATGTGAATGTAGTTAATTAAAAACAATTTTTTTTAAAAAAGATACGAAACAATTTAAGTGTTTTTTTATAAAATATAATACATTTTGAATTACTCGATTAACTAGGTTATTCGAATAAAATTGTTCGAGTTATTCGTTACTCGAAATTGTCAATTTAAATTTAATAGCACAATTGTTTGATTACAATTCATCGATTAATCGAGTAACTGTTAAGATTTTATATAAAATATCAAAGACACTTTCAGAAAAATTCCGTTTATTTTTGAACACCTCTAATTACCAACACAAAATTTTTGTATGTTATAAATCATACTTGCAAAATAAATTTCTTTAAAATTTTTTGAGATATTCGAGAATTAAGCACATTTTTCCTTTTCTTGACAAAAAACAATATTTGTACAGCTCTGTTTAAACCTTTGACGCCCAAATCAAATCTGGCATTGAAAAACTGATTTACACTACACTCAGGGAAAAATGTTTCATCATATTGATGATATTGTTTCATAAATAGTTTGTTGTCAATTATTCTTCATATTAATGAAGTTTTCATAAATATGATAAAAATTAAGAATTTTAATTTTGTATGTACATTAGTGATCTTTTAAAATTGCATTTAAATTTAAAAAAATTCGTTTCAAAAAATTTTTTATGGTGGTTTATATAGCAATATATTATTTAATGTTGTCTTATATGCAATTATACTTAATATACCTAATTATATATTACTTTATATACAATATAGAGTTATATATGCGTTCGTATATAATTCAACATAAATGTACATATAACTTCGTGTGAAAATATTTTTTTATTATTTCTTATAAAGCCATATATTGTTCCATACTAAATTATATAGAAATATATGAGGTCTAATGCTTTGGAAATTTTTTAACTGAATTCAGATATGATTAATTATATGTGGTGCCATATGAATAATATTTTCTAAGTGGTTTTAGATATAATTATATAAGTGCGGAGTTGTGATTTATGAGTTCGTTATGTACTATGTACTTTTAGAGAAGATTAACAAAAAAAAAGTCGAACCTTTCTCGCAACATATACAGTTTTTGATCCCCGTTAGTTATGCAACAAACTAACCACTGAGTAATTTAGAAAAAGAAGTTTAACCCTCAACCGGTGCACTATCTTGCAGCATACGTGAACGGTACACAGGAGCGAATTGGGATTTTTGATTTTCGTCTTAGGATTTGGAGAATAAAAAGATTAGCCAGTTGTAAGTATGATACATGATTTTGGAATAGAATTTTGTTGCAAACTCAAAATGTATAATTCAAATTAAATTATGTAAAAATTGCATTAAATTAGTCAGAAATCAGTTTTAAAAATTACATATTTTTAAAAAGTAAGAACTTACAAAAATTATATTTATTTTTCTAATAAAGATGTTGATACAGAGTTAACACAAGAAAAAATAATGCTAGTTACATAAAGATATAGCTAATATTTTTTCCAATGTGTCAAAATGTAGGTATTTTCATATGTATTCTTTCGTGAATTAAGTCCGTATATCGGTAGCTGAAATGCAAAATGTCGATTATTGTGTTCATTTTGACTAGCTTCATCAAAACAAATCATAATAAATCAAAAAAATCATTATTTAATGTGTTTGATAATTTTGGGTTTCACCATTTCAGATAGCGATTATTTAGTATTTGTTATTGTTTTAAGCACATATTTTCTCTATTACACATTTTCTCTATGAAGACTTTTGGAAAAATGCACGGACTCGACAGTATAGGTTCGATTGTACTACCAAAGATTAGTAAAACCCTGCACTCGGTTTGGCCAGTTTGACTACCAATTTTTTTTTATGGACCTCAAAAGATTTTGAAAATCAGTGTACCACTCAAAAAAAGGTGTCCTCAGTTTTTGGCCTACAGCTAATTCAGACTTGATGATATTGCTTAACTATATTTGGCAATAATGTAGTGAAGAGTCTACTGAACAAATTTTATAAACATTTTATGTGCAAAAATCATTTTTTCCTGCACTTTTTTGAAAAAATATAGGAGAAAATAATTTTTTTTTTTACTTTTTTTCACTGTTGCAGAGTGTTATTAGTTATAATAATGAACAAATTTACTAATTTGTTTACCAAATTACAAAATACATGATTTTTATTTTTTAATCTGACACTCATAAAAGGTGCACTGGTGCTAATTCGCACCTATTGAACTTTCTTATGTCAATTCCTCGGCTATGTTCAGGCTATCAGTTCAGAATATCAGTTTAAGCATGGTAAATTTGTTCGAGTATTAGTGTTTCCAATACAGTTAATCTATCAACCGATTTCACGATTAGTCGCCACTATTTCGGCTAATGTCGAAACAAATAATTTAAAACTCAAATAATTATTCGATTTGTCGATTAAATTATTTATATAAAGTTCTACCCAAACTTGCCAATTTTCTTAACGTTGGCTAAAAAAAAATGGCAAGAGAAGCTTAGAAAAAAGAAACGCTATAAAAAATATCAAATTCTTTTAAAATCGAGTGAAAGCAATCCTTAAGCATTTAAAAAACATTTTTTATCGGCTTTAGGAAATTTTATTCTGTTTTGATTCTTTTAAAAACTTAAAACAATGTTAACTTATATTTCTATGTATTTCAAGACAACGTTGAATTTATTTTAAATCGATGGCACACAACTAGCAATCAAGGAGGAATCAGACTACATCCATCCCCAAAGAACATTTTTTTAAACAATTCCCAGCCACTACAATTTTCAAACATGTTCCAGTGAAAGATATACATACTTACAAGGGAGGTCTCCCGATGGGATCTCCCCGATCTAAATGAAATTTGGATATGTGATCACGTTTAAGGCCAAAAAGGTGGGGGCCAAAATTAATAAATTTTTTATGGAAACATGTCTTAAACTAATGATATTTAGATTTTTGGAACTCAGTTTTGATGTACTCGAGAAAACAAAAATTTTGATACTAATATTGCCTATGTAATGTGTTTGGGTTGCCATTTATATAAAATATTTTACGCTCAAAATTCCCAGATATTTAAATTTACACACTTTTAGTAATTATATGGGTTTAAAGGTAGACATTAAGTTACCTACCATTATGGTAGCAAACTTAAATATATATTTGTTAGAGTGTACATCAAATTATACAAAATTGTATTTAATTGTATCAAATTAGATCGAATTCGATGCAATTTGATTTATTTTAGATACAATTATATGTTTTGATTTTTTCGGATCAAATTTGATATCGTCGCATATCTAATTTATACACTGAAGCCCCGATTTGCGTCTTTAATAGAGACCGGGGAAATGCACGCAAACCGAAACAACGCAATGAACCAAATTTTAAAAAGCGACGCAAATTGAAACGACGCAAATAGGATTGACGCAAATCGGGGCTTAAGTCCATATAATTTGATGGTGCCCCATATCAAAATTTTTTATTTGGGATTATATTTTCTTTGGGTAAGTAAAACTTTGCTGGGATTTCTTATTTCTACAATTTATATACATAACTATATTATTTTTAACAACACAACAAAATCTTAAGTCATGTTTAGTTAGTAAAGATAACAAAAGAGAAAAAAGAAATGTTAAAATGTTGTATGCAAAAAAAATGCTAAAATGTCCATTTACTTTTCCTTAATACAGTTCCTTAGATGAATTAAATCCGGCATTTTATGGTCTTCAAACTAAAGAAAATGTAAAACCACAGGGTATTTTGAATATACCGGAATTAACAACAACATCAACAACAACAACTACTGTAGGCGAATTGGAAGCAAAACTTAAAGAAATTTATTGTGGCAGGACAGTTAGTGCTGAATTTGCATATGTTGAGGTACGTAAAATGTTAAACAATTAAATTAATGATAATTTTCCAAACAAACTTATTTGACAAGCAGAGTTACCAGAAAAAAGTGTATTTTAAAAAATTTAATACAATTTCGTCTATTATCAAAAACAAATAACTTTTAAAAATTAGCCTTCCTGTTCTAGAATTGTTTGCCTCAAATTTTGTTGAAACTTGTACTAACCTATCAGATTAAAGTGATCCCAGATATGTTGGCAATCATATTTGAACCAAAAACTTGCTTTTGGAAACGTTACCTTTACCATATTACCAAAATTTCTTACTTTTTACCTTTTATTTCAGAACTTAGAAGAACGCGAATGGTTGACCTTGCATTTTGAACAACTTTATGCACAATCCCAACAATATCTTAGCAACAACAATCGCAAACAGATTGCCGAATTACTTATTAAGTCACAAGCATGGGAAAATTTTATGGCAACAAAATTTCCAACTGTCAAACGTTATGGCGGCGAGGGTGCTGAAAGTTTATTAGCATTCTTTTGGCAATTACTGCGCAATAGTGTACAAGGTAAAACTTTATTCATTTTCTGATTTTTTTATATATATATTTAACAATAAATATAGAATAAATAAGTTTGGGGTTATAAAAAAAGTTTTTATATTTTAGACGTTATTATACAGTCCGATACATTCGTTTGCATGCACAAACAAATAATTTTAAAAAGCGGTTATCTTTAGCCGAAATGAAAATTTTTCTTTTGTGATTTTGTTTACATATTTTGAGAGACTTTCCAAAATAAAAACAATTGTATATCTGAATTTTTATGGATAATTTTTCTACTTGTGTAAAACTATAAAAGATTTTTGTAAGTTTTATAAGACATCAATTTTTTTTTTTTTTAATTTTTAAGGAAATTCCATTAATAATAATGAAAAACTTATCAAAATCGATGAATAAAAATAAATGTTAAAATAATTAAATTGCACTTTTCTAAAGCCTTATTTAATATTCAATAGGAATTTTTTCGAATTCAATAATAAAATTGTGTGTAAAGCCTAACGTTGACGGTAAATCGGATATATATCTATGACGTTTTTGACGATTTCGCCATCGAACAACAACAAATAGGTAATATTAAGTATAAATTAGGAACAAAATGCTTATTGAAGTAATGATATTTCTTGCATTTTAAGACATAATTTAATATTAAGATTGATAAAATGTTGAACTAAATTACGTTTTACCAACCTTTATAATGATTAACTTTTAGGCCCGGGGAAATCCCGCATATTAGTCCATGCAAATGAAAGAGTGTTTGCAGTTATATTAGTTTTTTGTTTTTATATACATCGAGATTATTTTTATGTTATTTTCAATTTATAACGAGCTTTCAACCTCCGTATATTTACAAAAATAAAGCAAATGAAACATATTACAAAACTCGACCTGATGATAGATCAGTGCGCTAAAGCGCTCTGTCTAACGTGTAGTGCGAGTGCATGTGGCATTAGAAATCAGTTTATCTATACCACGGTCAGTGATTGCACAGAAAATTTCATATAGACGCAATCGAAGAAATAAAAATATAACAAATATTACATTATTCAAAAAAACAGGGTCACTGACGAAGGTTCAATATCAGAAACTGCGCTCTAATAAAATATTAAGATTAGCAACCCAATTTCTGTTGTACATACAAATCTATTTTTAGACAAATATTTAAATTTGAAACAAGAAAATATTCAAGGTTGAAATTTGAAAAAACATATTTAAATTGGGTTTAGGCTAAAGGTAAAGTAATTACCTGACAAATGGGATATCTCCGGTTCGAGCCCAGTTCGAGGCATATAATTTTTTTATTAATAAAATAAATTTTTGTCCATAAACATAAAATATGCAATTGTTACAATAAAAATTCGAAATTTGTAAATAAATGTCGGTTGTTACAATAGTATTAAAATTTAATAATAGTGATAGTACGTGGAACCACAAAAATTCGGTTGGCAAAAAATTCGGATGCAACTACAAAACTGTTTTCTGTGTATATGATCGTGATTTCAATGGAGTTTATAGATGGGGTCGTGAAATTAGTGCGGAAATTCTCATGATATATTTGTTTCAAATATAAATTATAAACATTTTATTTCTTATTATGAAAGAATCCAGAAAGTATTGTATTAAAGAAATTATTTTTGCTATGACCGTACAGAAATTAATTTTCAAAACAATAATGGTCGTTGTGGCAGATAAATGTTACAACTTTTACACAGTGCTTGCATTTAATATTAGGGTACATAATTTGGATTATTAGGGTACATAATTTGGTTATTTTATTATAATAAAATAAATTGTTTGTCCTTAATTTAGCTTAAATATTTTTTTCAGGAAATTGACCGGATAATAGTGTTCAGAGCTTCAGGAAAAAATATTTTTTATTTGCATATTTGTCGAAAATAAATCTATTATAACATTAAATTTGCAGTTTTTCATTTTTTAAACAGAGTGCGTGCAATTGAATGTTCTATCCAATTTTTAGATTTTTCCATATAAAAAATTCAAAAAAAATAATTTTAATAAAATTGTAGTTTTACTAGGTAACTATGAAGTAAAAAAAATAATTGTATAAAAAGCAAATAAATTTCCACCTTTTTGTTTCTTTAAAAAAACAATAAAAACATAGTGCGTGCAAACGGTTGTCTTAGACTGTATGTAACAAAAAGATTCAACAAATATAATGAAGATGAATGAAATAAAAACTTACGTTTTAAGATAACAAAATTTGGCAAATGGAATAAACTTTTAAAGTGTATTTCAAATAAAAAGAAACAGCTTTGATTTGAACAATACCGGACATATCGACACTGCTCCGGTCAGATTAGTTGTGTGTTTTTATCAAGTTTTCATTTTATCGATTCGTTTTATATTGGCGATTCTCGATATTTTTACATCTTTAAAATTTATTTGACATTAGTCGTTAGAGAGCTATTTAGATATTTTCATAGAAACAACACATTCCTAATTTTGTTAGAACATTTCAAACAAAACATTTTAATAATTTTATACGATAAGTTTTTATACTAAATTTGTTGAAAAAATCTAACTTTTATATTATAAAAAAAATTCAATTAATACTATATAATTGTTACTTCTTTTTAAAACTAGTTATATAAGAAAGAAGGTATATAATACAGGATATAAAATCAGGTTATAACTTTATTTTTATGTGGAAAAATAGGTTCTGTTTGAGAATAGTTTTTGTTTGTTACTTGGTCCTGTAAAGTCTATGAAATAATATCGTCCAAGTAGTCCCACCAGAATGGATGAATATTTGTGTGTATATTAGGATGTCCCTTAAAATAATGATTTGTCGATGGCGACAAATTCGGTTGTCAACTCCGAATTTAAATTTTTATTTTTCTGGGTGTTATATTACAAAGAAGATGGCCCATTTTGGAAAAAAGTGTATTATTATTAAAAATTCTCAAAATTCGCAGTTTCGAAAAAATTAATATTTTATTTCATTTATTCACTTACAATACACAACAATTATCATATGACTTCATCGGATATCCTTGACCCACTTTAACCTGAATTCCAATATGACCCACGAATTTGATAAAAATGCAAAAACGTCTTTTTTTTAATTAATTTTAAAGATTTTTTAAAATGCGGAGTTTGGAGATGTCGATTGCTATTTTTATAATATAATAAAGGGTGGTTAAATTTCAAGGGCCGATGTTGATTTTGAATAAAACACAAACTATTTAGGAAATTATTGTAATTTTATTTTATTATGATATATTGGTATTACTCAATTATGTATGGAACAAAATATCGGCCAAATGGGCGCCGCGACCACGGCGGCACACCTCCATCCGATGGTCCAAATTTTCGATGACGCTGAGGCATAATGGAGGTTCTATGCCGTTAATGTGCCGAATTATCTCATCCTTTAGCTCTTGAATTGTTGCTGGCTTATCGACGTACACCTTTTCTTTCAAATAACCCCAAAGAAAAAAGTCCAACGGTGTCAAATCACATGATCTTGGCGGCCAATTGACATCGCCATTACGTGAGATAACACGGCCATTGAATTTGTTGCGCAAAAGAGCCATTGTTTCGTTAGCTGTGTGGCAAGTGGCACCGTCCTGCTGAAACCACATATCGTCCACATCCATATCTTCCAATTCGGGCCATAAAAAGTTCGTTATCATCTCACGATAGCGAACACCATTCACAGTAACTGCCTGACCGGCCTCATTTTGGAAAAAATACGGCCCGATGATGCCGCCAGCCCATAAACCGCACCAAACAGTCACTCTTTGTGGGTGCATTGGTTTTTCGACAATCACTCTTGGATTCTCATTCGCCCAAATGCGGCAATTCTGTTTATTGACGAATCCACTGAGGTGAAAATGTGCCTCATCACTGAAGATGATTTTCATCGAAAATTGATCATCCACTGTTGCCATTTCTTGCCACCATTCTGCCCATTCACGACGTTTGGAATGGTCAAGAGGCTTTAGTTCTTGAGCCAATTGCACCTTGTAAGCGTGTAAATGCAAGTCTTTATGCATAATGTTCATCAACGATGAACGTGAGAGGTGCAATTGTTGGGCACGACGACGAGTTGAGGTGGACGGCTCTTCAGCCACACTATCGCGAACAGCAGCAATATTTTCTGCAGTACGAGCTGTACGAACATGCACTGGTGTTCTCACATCTTCTACAGACCCGGTTTGCTCGAATTTTTCCACGATTTTTGCGATTGTACGCACATTTGGACGATCAAATTGACCAAAAAAATCACGAAGTGCACGATATGCATTTTGATTTGAACGCCCATTTTCATAATAAGTCTGGATAACTTTAACACGTTGTTGGATTGTGTATCTCTCCATGGTTCAAATTGAGTAAGTCTGAAATAGAGAAATGTCAAATAAAATTCGGAAAAAAACTTGGCGTTTAGGTGTGGTTCACATTCAACATCGGCCCTTACAATTTAACCACCCTTTAGTAGTTATTAAAGAAAAAAAAATTGGAAAAATTATAATTCGAGTTTATGTTTGGAGCGACTCCTTACCAGGACATTTTATGAAAAATGCTTACTTTGTAAAAAATTACACA
Organism: Delia radicum; assembly: GCA_021234595.1. Classification (NCBI taxonomy): domain Eukaryota; kingdom Metazoa; phylum Arthropoda; class Insecta; order Diptera; family Anthomyiidae; genus Delia; species Delia radicum. The sequence goes on along the minus strand of CM037851.1, from coordinate 184,814,174 downwards.
AAACTTTGTCGCTCTGTTCGCACTTTTTTGAAAATCTAATTTTAATATATTAACAAGTCAAGTTTATAACGAGAGATTTTTTAAGAGCTTTCGGATTTGACTTAAAACAAACATATAAAATTTAGAGAAATATATGAAATCTTTATTTGAGTCGGTAGAACGATCTATACGCCTCAAATGGTTCATACGTTGCGTCAAATTTTGGCATACACTCAAAAAAATAAGTTAGTACAAAAGTTAGTAGAACGTCTTGTAAATCAGGTATACTATTTCTTAGCAAATTTTTTGCTAAAATCGTGTTTTTAGCTAAAATTTTTGTTATACTTATTCAGCACTTAACTGTTTTATACTAATGCTTTACTAATATACTAATGTTTTACTAATTAATTTTGCTAAAAAAAATTGTGCTGTTAAGCACATTAATAGTGTGGACGACAACCAGATTGAAAGATATACGCAGAATGAAGCAGATGTCGCGGCATGTCAAGATGTAGTAGAGAAGAGGAAAATGATACTAAAAAGTACAACTCTAATAAGACATATAAAAAAATCTACCATGGAAGACTTTTGTATCTGTTTTTCAAACACTCAAAAAAAAAGTTTGTAAAGTCAGCAAAAAATTTTGCTGAGTCAGCAAAATTTTAGTCAGGAGGGTGCTTGCAAAAAAATTGCTAATGTCAGCAAAATCTTTTGCTGAAAATCAGCGAGCTGATTTTTAGCAACAAAATTAGTAGATTCAGCAAAAGTTTTGCTAACACTTAGTGGATTAGAAATAACAATGCCTTGTTAAAAATTAATAAATTTTTTGCTAAATTTTAGTAGACTGAAAATAACGCAAAAAAATTGTAGAAAAATTGTAATTTAGCTGATTTATTTGCTGAAATCATAAAACATATTTTTGTGATTCTTTTAAAAATAATTACGAAACATAAAAATTTTCATTTTCCCACATTGACGACATAAATTAATTTAATATCTGAAAATATATAGAAATAAATATATATAACATAACAAAAATTTTCTTTCAACTACTTACATCAATGGTTGTCTAAATGATGCTTTCTTTTAAAGGACGCATATGAATGTTTGATGTTTGGCATGGGATTGTTACCGCTTTCAAAACGTGTTCTGATGATGGGAACCTAGAAAATTCCCGAAATAGATCTATCAACACATTCCTGAAAGGGTCAAATAATAAATTTGAAAACAAAAAAACTCTATAGATTATTTGTTAGGACAATATCCTAATGAAGAAATATAGAGTATGGCCTCGAACTTGAATAATTTTCATTTTCATTGCACAATTAAAGGTCGAAAAAAACATAATTTTTATTTTTAATAAAAATTATAACAAAATTGTAAATTATTTTTAAAAGAATCACAAAAATATGTTTTATGATTTTCAGCAAATAAATAAACTAAATTACAATTTTTCTACAAATTTTTTTGCGTTTTTTCAGTCTACTAAAATTTAGCAAAAAATTTATTAATTTTTAGCAAGGCATTTTTATTTCTAATCTACTAAGTGTTAGCAAAACTTTTGCTGAATCTACTAAGATTTAGCTGACATTCCTATAGACATGGGCCTTAACATAGCCCCACAAAAAAAAAAATCTAAAGGCGTTAAATCGCACGATCTGCGCGTGCTGTGTGGATTGTTGCACTGTCTGGTTGAAACCACATGCCACCGGGGTAATCCACACCAAACAGTGCATTTTTCGGGATGCATTGGCAGTTCTTGCAATGCTTCTGGCTGCTCTTCACACCAAATACAGCAATTTTGCTTGTTCACGTATCCATTCAACCACAAATGAGCTTCGTCGCTTAACACAATTTGCACCGAGCATGAATTTTGCCAAAAAGAAATATATAGCTTATACAGCTGTATACTTAGTTTTGTAATACACAGTAAATTACATGAATTTACATAATACTCTAAGTTTTTTAAATTACTTATAATATTTATTAAAATTTTATAAAACTATATAGAATTTGATATTACGGTTGAGAAAAACTAGGAACTGTTTGTATCAACTTTTATCTAATAATATAGAACTATTACATACGTATAAAAATATAATAAACAAACAATTTGTATGGGTGACAAAATTCGGATGAAATTGTATCTAATATACATAAAATTGTACAAATTTGAATTCGATTTAAATTCGATTTAAATTCGATACAAGTTGATGTATTTTAAAAACAATTATATGTTCTCATTTTTCGGTATAAGGGAATATACCTAATGTGGCCCTAATTGGGCTATATAAATAAAAACTAAGTGGAATATTCCACATCCAAATAGATCAGCTTATAGGCCACCGATATTATATGGATGTTTTTCGTCTATAGATAATAATAACAATATTCAAAACAACTCAAAAGGTACCCTAAAGTGCACCTATAATTAAAACTTTCTAAAAAGGTATAAAATAGATAGAAAATTATGTCAAAACAACTCAAGATATATAATATACGTTAAAAAATTATAAATGAACCCTTCGAGGACGAATGGTTCATATATGTCCCATTTTTAGTTTTTGTTGTATTAGTTAGTCCCGGTTCACACTCGGCAATTTTACTTGCGCAAGTTTTCTTCCATTCTCCTTTGAACTTGCTTTTGTGTTCACACAGGAAAAGTTTGTTTCAGCAATTTTCGTATATTAACCTGCAGCCAACTTCGTGTTGAAAATTGCGGATGACAAAACAAAACAAAACGGAATTGGAGAACGGGGAAGTCTGTACCCCCTTCCATTCTATTTTCCTCCCTCTTCTATAAGTTCAAGACTTGTGCAAGTAAAATTGCCGTGTGTGAACCGGGACTTACACTTTTTAACCGATTTTCCCGAGTGTGACGTGTATCGACAAAGGATAGATGTAGCATTTATATCATACAAACCACTTGGACCAATATGGTCTCAAAGCCGAATAGGGTGACCCCAAATTTTAAAAAATATATGTTGGTAGGATATTGCCCAATTCTTCACGTTTCAAGAATCATTGAGATATTTGGATTTTATTCATTACATTACACTGGGACATATATATCATATTGGTCGCCAAAGTTTCTATCAGATTGGTCGTCAAAGTTTTTCTTTAGTTTTTTTTATTTTTTGGGCGTATTGAATGAAAATTAATTTTATTTAATTTATAAAGCAATATTTATAGATATTTATCTCCAGATTCCAAGTCGTGTCTCTTTCACAACCCACCAAAAAATATTGCTTACCCAGAACCAATTCCGGATGGCATTATTTTATTACCGAGGGCTTCAACGGCAAATTCAGAAGACATGAATTTTGTTCGCGATAGTCCCACTTGGTATGTCTCTTTTAAGCAGGAGAAAAGCGCTTCTTTCGTGTGATCTAAGAAGCAATAAGTTCGTGCCGTAAGCAATAAAAAGCACTTTTTTGTGTTTTGAAAACATTAGTGCTTCATTGTGTGCATTTTTACTGCTTCATTGTACGCATTATTCACTGTTTCAAAGAAGTCATTTAGCGAAGCACAACAGAATGCCTTCCCTAGACGGTTAAGCGCTATTTTGGAAGCATACAAATGTAGAAACTGCTCTGAATATTAAAATATCGTATAAAATTGATATTTTATGACTACAGTCAAAACTCGATGTATGACTCAAGCTTTTTTAAAAACATTTTATATATTCGTGTGACGTAAACAGGATAATATAAATAAACTCGGCACGTTATTCGCTATAACTTGGGTAAGGCTATTTTTGCTGGGAATATTAAAATATCGTATAAAGGTGATATTTTATGACTACTGTCAAAACTCGATGTATGACTCAAGCTATTTTATAAAACTCGGCACATCATTCGCTATAACTTATGTAAGGTATTTGTTCATTAATTTTGAACGTTGCAAAAAAATATTTTAGAAACGTTGGGTTGGTCAGACATGGGCGGCGTCAATTACATTTTACAATCATTCACTTGTGAATTTTTTTATATCATTAATAGTTTCAGACCTACGCTCACACGTGTGGGCTTAAACGCTTCCTTAGAAAATTTGTCAAAATTTAACTACCATACCTGGGGATTAGTAACAACATCTGTTTATTTAATTACAGGACAATTACTCATTTATACCCAATTACTTGTTATTAGACGTAAAAAAGTAATTGGCCTGTAATTAAATACACAAATATATTTATTATGTCCATGTCTGATATTGACAAAATTTTAAATTTTCCAAAGAAGCGTTTAAGCCAACAAGTGTGAGCGTAGGTCTGACGCCGCCCATGTGTGAGGTTGATAAAAATCTAGTCCTATAAAATTGAGATAAAAATTACAAATATGCCTTAAAAAAATTATGAACTTCAAAGAACACTTTTTTAAAAATCAAAGCTTAAAAATATAATGGGAACACAATCTTACACTTTTCTTCGATTAAGCAAGTTTTTAAAATGTAAAAATGATTTTTCATAAATGAAAATTAAAATATGCATCCAAATTTTTTTTAAAAATTTAGAAAAACACTTAAAATAAATGGAAAATATGCACAAATTTTCATTAAAATGCACTTTTGCCAAAATATAAAACTACAAGTCGATGCAACTTTATATTAATTTGATAATTCGGAAAATATTTAATTTATATTAGAGATGTCACAAATAGTGTATTCTGCACTTTAGCGAATATACGATATTCTGTTAAAATCGAATACCGGATATTTGACAAATACATTTTCATAAAAATTGCATATAAAAGTGCACTGTACTTTATGTATACACAAAATTAAATAAAATAAATAAACTTTTTTAGCTTGATAAAATCAATACAAACAGCCGTACATGCCGTTTTAAAGAAAAATATGTGAAAAATTTAATTTTCTAAATTTTTTAGATACAAATACAGGTTTTTAAGCTATTTTGTTTAACCGAATAATTCTACCAAACAGTGCTACTATTCGGTATTCGGCCGAATAGTAAAAACAAGCCGAATACATCGAATACCGAATAGTAACCGAATATTCGTGACATCTCTAGTCTATATCCCATCAAAATAAGAAAATATAACACAGGTCCACTTTGGGAAACAAATAAAGTAAACTTTATGGAACATTATGAAAATTTAATTTTTCATATTTTTGATAAAATCAATTTGTTTCATTAAAATGGTAAATAAAATTCTTACCATTTAAAAAAGTTCGATATAGAAAATTGTTTAAAACATATATAAAAACAAAAAACTAATATAACTGTAAAAAATATTACTTGATCCAGAGTAAACACTAAAAAATTTTTATATGAATAGAACATTTTTGCTCTTCAAAGTTTAGTAACGTCATGATGCTTGTTAGGAAAAGACCCTAACCACGTGCTTGATTACTAAGAAGACAAGAATGGAGCAAAATTAATGATTAATAGGTTTTTTGTTAAAGTTCTGCCTATTATGGAGGCTCTAGCTTTTTTAAAACTGCGGGTTCTGATGAGATCTTTAACCAGATCGAAATACTAGTATCAACCTAGCTAATATGTTTAATTTGCTTTATTTTTGCAAATATAAGGAGGTTGTTATTTAGATTTTATGTTTACTTGTTATTGAGTTTTTTTGAAAGAACACAATAACAACAATAAAACCGTATACATTCACATCGAAACTTTTTTAAAATAGTGATACCGGAAATTAAACTTGATGACAGTTGACAGTTTTGACATATTCATGAAACAACGCCATAAAAACGAAAGGTCCACTTTAGGGAACAGGCCACAACGGAAAACATTCCATTATAATTTAATATAATTTTATGCTACTCCATAAAAAAGACACTTTTGAATATATTTGTGGGTAATTATATAATTTTGATATGTTTACAATGATTCAAATTTTCAAACCTAAACAAGGATATATTTACAATTTAAAAAATTTTAGATATTATGTTTGGGACATACAAACATACTTATAATAAACATATATATATTTGCCGCCAAACATAGCTGACGTTTTTCACTAGTTTTAAACATTTGTATGCTTACAGGCAAACATAATTACATTTGTAAGCAAACAAGTTATATTAGAAACATGGGAAACAGAAATGTTTTAAAAGCAAAAAAAACTTACCAGCGTGTATTTTCAGCGTGTTGCGAACATTTTTAGTATATTATTTATTACTATTTAACTGAATTTGGCAAATGCTAGAAGTTTTACTATATCAATAAATTGTTTACAGGATAATTTGAAAAAAAAATAATAAAATTGAGATTTAGCTCCGAATTTATAGAGTTATGACAATCTCAATTTATCTAAAACTTGGTCAACATTTTTTTTATTTATAAAAAATGTTTAGATGTTTTTTTATCAACCCTAAAAGTTTCATAGTGTTACTCATATCAGTTTTGGACAAAATGTTCGCTGAATATTGTTTTTCATATATATTGCAATATTTGTGTGTAATTATATTATATGTATTACACAAGGCAACAATTTTGAAAAAATTTTAGGGGCTTTGAAAACCACTATACAATTTTGATGTATTGTGGTCCCAGTAGTACAAATATGGTTCAATTTTGAAATTCTATGGAGAGGTTTTTTTTTAAAAAATTTTTTAGTAAAATTATAAATTTTTTTAGACGTTTCTCCACATAATTAATGATAACTAAAAAAAAATTAGTCCGATATTATTCAAATAAATTTAGAAAAACTGAAATTTACATAGCCTTTAATCCGTTAATATATTGCGTTTCAATCGGCTCAGTAGTTTCGGAGTTATAATAAAAAATTGAGGGAAAAAATATTTTTTTTACGTGAAAATAGCAAATTTTTTTGTTTTAAAAAAATCATAAAAAATCGAAAACGGCAAAAATCGTTCAGATTTATTGCTTTATCGCAAAGCCACATGTAATAGGAACAAAATGAGATATCGATCTTAAAAATCGATTGATTTTTTTCGAATTTATTCACAATTAAGTGAATTCGCTCATTTTCACCAAATTTTAGTTTTTTGTCTGATATACATAAAATTGAGTAGTTAATGTTCTTCTTTCGATTGATTGAATTTTGAAAACATTTTCCCCATGCTATGTACAAATTTTCACATCAAAAATGCATTACATAGTAACATTCGTGTATTTTTTGGCAAAACCCTACCTAGAATATACTGATTCTATTCTTCGGGAAGACATTTGTGTTGGATGAGCTTAAATGTAAATAAATAAATAAATTAAATAGTAGAAAATTTATATTTTATTATTCACATTTATTATAATAAATAAAACAAGAAAATAAATAAATAAATATGTATTATAAACTACAAACTCTGAAATTTTCTTTTAGTCGATTTTCTACTATTGTTGAATAACGAAGTGTTACTCTGAATACTCCAGCAAAAATCAGCCATCATGTGTGCATCCCAGCGACCCTGGTATCGTTCCTCCATTGTCCGGATATCTTGGTGGAATCGTTCGCCCTGTTCTTCACTCAAGTCTCCTAGATTTTCAAGGAAAACGATCTAAGTGACTGTGCAGGTAGTGTACTTTGATGCTCATGTTGTTAGTTTCTTTAGTTATGAGACCTGTTTCTTTCATCCGGGACGCAAGTAATTCAGAAGATCTTTTCGACAATCCAAGGTCTCTAATTACATCATTAAGCTGATCTTGATTCCATGGTCTCGGCGAGAAATGTTTGTGTGGGATGAACTCGTCATTTTCAGCTGTAGATGGTAGTGCTGGATCTGACATATCTGATTGGTAAGACATACTTGAGGTTGAGTGTCCTGGTGAAGATGAAAGCACATGACTACAGCTTGCACCCCGATCTTGAGCATATTCTATTTCTTGTGAATGTAGAACTACAAGTGTAAACCCATCAGCAGACCTCGTGGGGTAAGACCATCGCATATGTTTTCCAAAACCGCTTTTTGTACTTAAACAAAAATAACACTCGGATGCGTGGTTCGCTGTTTCTCTCCATAGCATAGGCTTCAAAATTTCCAAGTGTCGTCTGTAAAATGAAAAAAAAAATTGAAATCAGGAATATGAAGAATTCAAATTTTAATTAAGAAATATTGTAATTATAAAATATTCCAAATCTATTAATTTATACTTACTTTACGTTAGAAGACTTCATAGATAAATTCAATCGACATGGAATGCATATAGTAATCGGTGTCCAATGCTGGTTCAAATTGTGCGGATAGATATTATATCAATATTGATATGACTTTTGCAATGAAGTTAAGAAGCACTTCCGTTTTTTCCCGGTGATATATTGGCCGCACACATAACAAAATAAATCTGGATCGTTTTTACATAAAAATGTTCTGGCTTTCTGGCTCATTTTTATTAATATTTGAAAATTGTTTTTAACTTCTAAGCTGTATGACTCTAATTTTTGTGTAGGTATTAAATGATGTTTGCGTTATCGCAAACACTTCTTGAATGAAATAAAAAGGGTCAAGGAGATCTTAAAAATACTGATACTATAATTTGGGATAACCCTTTGTGTGGATACAGTTTGTGTGTGCTGCAAATTTTTTATTATTCCCAAGAATCCTAAAAAACATTAAGGACTTTTATGAAAAAAAAAAAATCATCCGTTACAGGTAGCTAACGGAAAATAAGAGCACTTCAGCGTACACGCACATTTATGAGCGTTTTATTACTATCCTACCGCAATCGTAAAAATTAAACAATCTTTTGTTTATTACTTATTTTTTTTTTGAATTATTAGAATCATAAAAATGTCATAGAGGTTTTTCCCAAAGGGGTTTTGCCAAAATGCGTGTCGTAAAATGCACCTGAGTTTTTATGTTCTGCATTTTCATTATATAGTAGGTACAATTTTCTACAGTGCTTGTAAATATGCGATACCTTCAATTAATTGTAAATAAAAATGTAAAGCATGCATAGATTTTTATGATCCATATCTAGATTAGTTCGCATGATATGTAGCTTTACTACAAAAAAATAAAAAGTAATATTTTTTGCAGTTTTCGATTTTTTCCAGATTTTTGTTTTTCAATTTTTTTTTTTTTTTTTAGCATTTTTTTTTTTTTTGCTAACAATTTGTTTCATAACTTTGAAACTATTGATCGCATTAAAAAAATTTGTACTCGTTCTTTAAAGATATTGTAAACCTTAATTTTTGTAAATTTAATTTGACAAAATCGGACTAGTTGTTTTTGAGTTATGACAACATAAGTGGAGAAATGTCTCAAAATATTGTCAATTTTACTTAAAAAATTTTTAAAAAAAAAATTATCCATAGAATTGAAAAATTTTACCATTTTTGTACTTAGGCAGCCATGATGCATCAAATGTATATAGTGGTTAGTCAAGCCTTTTTTTTGCTGTTGACCTGTGTTATTTATTGATCATACGCCTAAGGGACCTTAACACAGAAATATGGAAGTTTTAAATATATATGGAAGACAATATTCAACTAATATTTTCTAAAAGCCTATTACAATTGTCACGATGAAACTTTCCAAATCGATTAAAAAAAAACATTGAGTTTTGCATAACTCTATAAATTCGAAAATTTTTTTACAAAATTTTATTTTTTTCAAATTCATCATTAAACAATATAATACATCCCGATTGAAAAAACTAATATGGGCCTTTAATATTTTTATCTAATTTAATATGACCCCATAATTAATTAAATAAAATTTCATCTGTAAAAGGGCCCGATTAAATTGTATCTAATTACATCTAATTGTATCGTAAAAGATTAATTTAGATACAATTAGAAGTGATTTGATACTGTTTTGTCCGAATTTTGTCCTCATCCAATTTTATGAAATTATATGTTACTATATCTTATTTTATATAATAATTTTAGAAAAATTAATATTAGGTCTTCTCGTAAAAACTCGCATATAAGTTGTAAACATGGGAAAACTATGACAAACAAATAATTTATTATAGGTTTCGAACTACAAGCGAAATTGTTGTATTTATTTACCATTTAAGTTGAAATCAAGAAAACTTCAAGCAAATTAAAGTTTTCTATTTGAAATGCAGAAAATTTGCAATTGATATTGAAAATTGTCATTTGCAATCAAAGAAGTTATAAATTAATAATAGATTTCCTATAATTTTTTAATCCATAGTTCGAGAATTCAAATTGAAATTAAGATTTCCGCTTTACTTAACATTTTACATGAAATTTTTTCAATTAAAAATACTTAATCACAATTTATAGTTTTTGTAGTTCTAATGCAGAATTCAAAACTTATTCCGAAAACTAATTTAGCGAATTGTAAAAAATAATTAGTTGTAGGCGGATCCCTATCCGGATTTCATTCTTGCCTAAGGAATTCGTCAGGAGAAAATGTTTTTCTAATTGCTAGAGATATTTGTTAGGATAAATCACAAACTCAATGAGAATTTCTTGTTCTCGTCTAGATGCATGATTTAACATTTGATATATCAAAGAAAAAGCAAAAGCCACAAAAAATTACCGCACTTTAAATGTTTACAAAATTCAACGCTGCAGAGAAGGAGTTCTGTACAAGCTGAAACAAGACAGATGAAAAAATCTGGGCTAGATATTAGAATGCTGGCTCATGACAGATCTGAATTTGTTGTGGCCCTTTGTTCCAGACTGGAACCATAGAGTAATATTAAAGTTTTTACAAGATCGCAAAGTTTTTTTTTTCGATCTTTTAATTTTACAAAAAAAAAAGTACATAATAAACAACAAATTTTTCTCGTTGAAAACCCTAAATCCTTAACCAAGTCAGCATATAACTTTGTTTAAATTAATAATTGTTCGAAAAAGTGCCATACCAAAATGTCAAAAATTTTATTTTTTAATTAATTATATTCAAATTATTAAATGCTTTTTACTGTGTTATTATACCTCCTTCTTATCCAAAATTATCAGGTCTTATAAATAGGTGTTGCTTTAAAGCAACGGCAGTGTAAAATGGGTTAAAGTTCTTTGGCGGAATTTTTTTGTATGAAGAAAATCTTTTTTGAAAAACTTAAATTTATTCTTATGGTTATTGTAAATTTGAGAAAAATCGAAAAATCCTGCGAAGAAAGAAAATACTCCTAGAACAAATAATATTAATCATACGGAGTAGTATTTCTTTTAATAAAAACAAATTAGGTGTCAATATGGGTTTAAGAACGCACTAAAGAACTACATAAAATATCATTATTCAATTGTAGAATCTTACACACATAAAACAGATTCGTTGATAAAAACAATTTCTAGTTTTTCTCAGCGATTGTATCAAATTATATATAACTTCACAAAATTTAAAAAACAATTTTATGTAATTTGAAACGACTATTTTTAATTAGTGTAATGACTAGAGATGTCACAAATAGTGTATTCGAATTCTGAATCTTTGCCGAATAGTTCTTTTAATCGGGTATACTTAGTACAATTATATACAGGACCATATAAAATAATATATTGCTATACAGTGGTGGTCAAAACATTTGGAACTGAGATCGCATTTGTTGTTTTCATTGATTTATTTTCTTCAAATCACACTTAGTTACTAAAATTTATTTTTTACATATTCTTCATACATTGTTTTATGTTAAACAAATAAAAAAAAAATTAATTCCGTTAAATTAAAAAAACAATAAAATTAATATTAATAGATGTATTCAAAATGCAGGTGTTGAAAACATTTGCAACTCTCATTATTCTTACTCTTAACGAAACAATTTATACTAACAAATGCTAGGATATAACGGTAATCGTATTCCTTTTTAATATGAGATTCAGGCCGTTAAACAAAATTTTTTAAACAAATTTATTATAATTATTGTTCTTTAATATTTGTAATAAGATGTTGGAAGCATAAACATCGTAAGAATAATTTTTGTAAAAAATGGCAGAAAATAAATACAATTCTGATTTTAAATCAAAAGTTTTAAATGATTTTCAAAATGGACTTTCCCAAAAAGGAATTTCTATAAAGTAATCCGTTCCAAAATCAACGATGGAAGACCCCGCATTACAACTGTAAGAGAAGATCGGAAAATCAAGAATTTTTTTACGAAATATTCCAAAGCACTTCTCAGAGAAGCTAAAACTGAACTTTTAATAGATGCCAGTCTTCCCACCATTAAAATAAGAGTCCGGTCTTGGAAGTTATAGATGTACAAAAAAACCGTTTGTGTCGGAAAAAAAACCAAAAGGCTCGGTTTGACTTTGCACGCACCCATTTGAACTGGACTCAACAGCAATGGAAAAATGTATTGTGGTCAGATGAGTCTAAATTCAACCTCCGGGGATCAGATGGAAGGGCCAATGTTCGAAGACCACGAGGCTAAAAGTTTAATCCCAGATACACAACCGCCACAGTGAAGCACGGAGGTGGAAACATAATGGTGTGGGGGTGTTTTTCAGGAAATTGGTCTTGGCCGGCTCAATCTCCCGATCTCAACCCGATTGAGAACATGTGGATGATTGTAATACGGACTATCGGCAATACAGTATTCCGAAATGGGGATGAACTTTTTATTGAGTTGGAGAAGCAGTGGAATGAAATTTCTGACGATTATATTAAAAAACTCATTGCCTCAATGTCTAAGAGGTGTTCAGAAGTTATAAAAAATAATGGCTACGCTACAAAATACTGAGCGTTAAAACCATTGTTTGTATTTCCTGTTAATTACTTTAAGAGTAGCAAATGTTTTGAACACTGCACTATCGACTTATTTTGCTAAAATTGCTTTTTTTATTTTTGAGAAGTTATGAATATTTTTTTTGTATTTGTAAGATAATATGCTATAACTGAATTTAATAAAAAAAAACAGAAACTTATACCACAAATCTTTTTGATCAAAAAAATTATAATTTCCTAAGCCATGATTTCAGTTGCAAATGTTTCGAACACCACTGTATAAATATACAAATTTTTGAAACAACACCAAGCTATATACAATTAGATACAAATCTTTATGCTATAACATAAATGTTTATATGATTACTTGAATATTTATACACTTAGAATACTATGTAGGTAAAGACCACTGCAATTGTAGTTGAAAACAAATGAAATTTCGCTTAAAAAAGGACGACTTACATTACAGTAAATTCAACTAACATTATCATTTGTTTTTTAATGTTCAAAAAATGACTAACAATTGTAGTAAAAATGAACCACATGGTAGTAAAAAATAAACAGACATTTATTTATTTTTATTTTTTAAATAACAAAAAACAACTGTAAAAAATGGATGTAAAATCATAAAACAGTCATTTAATGTGAGTTGTTTTTTTTTAAATGAACTACAAGGTTAGTTAAAAATTTTATTTGTTCTACAAATGACTTACATTTACATTAAAAATAAAGAAACTGTATTACAACCCAAACAACTACATATTTTTAAAGCAGAAGTTCCCTGAGTGTACTGAAGCATTTAATTGTATAAAGTTGTCTCTGCATATATAAAAACTTTTTTACTTCGATACGAAGAATTTGCAGCCTAAAAGTATATAACTTTAACCCTTTAAACCCCATATATGTTTTTCTATAAAAAAATCTGACATTCGATAGCAAACGTGGGCTTAAAAGGGTTAAAAACTTTTTTTAACAGAATATTTTAGTAAACTCTTTTATCTTTCAAGTAAAGAAAATTTTAAAGATTAAATGTATAGATTTTAAAACGTAGACTTTGAATAGGGCGTTTTAACACTATATTTTTTTAATCTGAAAAATATAAAAATAACAAGTTGTCGGTTTTTCTATGTAAAAATGCTATATAGCATTTTTCTATCATTAAAAATAGTTAAACCCCAGGAACCAAATAAGTGAATGTACCACTTCACTAGAACTCGTCCATAGTTGCACTGGAACTCGTCGATTGTAACTTTTCATTAAACTAATACTACTAAGCTTTCATACAATTTTTGAAAACTTCCATTTTATTTACGTAAAGTTTAATTCACTCAATGAAGATGTTTCATTAAAAAACTAGTTTCACAAAAACAAAGAAGCTTTCCATTAATTTTAGGAAAAGTTTCATTAGTTTACTGAAAATTTTCATTATTTTTCTTCCACTAAAATTCACTTTGTGTAGCAATTATAATTTTAATTAATATTAAATTAATTAAAAACCCATAATTTTTGTATTATTTTTTTATTATTAAAAAAAAAACTAAATTTTTTTTCATTAAAATTAAATAAATTCATAAAAGAAACTTTGTGTAATAATTTCCAAAAAGAAAATAAAAATATTTTCTTATACAACAAAATCATACCAAAATATGTTTACCTATAGTTAGGGTGACCATTCGTACGGATTTGATCAGTACTTGTACTGATTTTTGGTTCCCTGTACTGATGAAAAAATCGTGTATTGATTGGTACTGATTTTTTAAAATTCGATTGTACTGATTTGCAAACATAAAACTTACGTTTATTTAAATTAAAGTTTTCAAAACTTGCGAGTTTTTCTATAACATAAATCCAGGGACCGTAACGATTATAAGTGATATCAAAAAAGTTCCTTTATAACAGTTATTATGTGGCTTAAAAAGAAAAAAAAACATACAAAACAGTTTTTTTTAACGTAAAAATACAAGATTGGGAGAAACTCTTAAGAAGAGAGTTTTATTTCGCCTTCATTAAATAAAACTCTTTTGAGGAGATTTATTTTTCCGTCTAAAATAAAACTCATTTGAAGAGTTTTATTTTAAAACTCATTTGAGGAGTTTTATTTTAAAACTCATTTGAGGAGTTTTATTTTTTCTATCAGAGAATAAAACTCATTTTATGTAAATTGACACTCAAAGCCTGTCGTTTGCCAGATCATTACAATTTGTTAGGCAGTGTAATCTAATCACTTGCATTGCAATTGAAAAACTCGTCATTAAAATGAAAACATGTGGGTTTTTAATTTGTTATTGCTTAATTCCTATTATTAAATGGTTGTTGTTTTATTTCTTATATATGAAGAAATGGAACAAGTAAGCGAAGGAAGTGATAATGAGGATGGAAAGGAGGTTTCTATGAAATCGACAATTTTTCTCCAAGACCCTTATGGATTGATAAGAGTCTTTTTGAGTTCTGGAAGGCTAAAAGAATACACTATCCGTACTTGTATACATTGGCAAAAACTATACAGTGTGTACCTGCAACCCAGGTAAGCGTGGAAAGAGTATTTTCTGCTCCTTAATTGGTATTGACCGACCTGCGTTCAAATCTTTCGGCGGAAAATTTCGAAAAAGTTAGGTTCGTTAAATTAAATAAATAAATTACTACACACATTATAGCAAATAAAGTCTATAAAAAAAGAAGAAAATAAACAACATAAGTTTGATTTTAGACGGCAAAATAAAACTCCTTAAATGAGTTTCAAAATAAAACTCCTCAAATGAGCTTTATAAAATAAAAATAAAACTCCTCAAAAGAGTTTTATTTAATGAAGGCGAAATAAAACTCTCTTCTTAAGAGTTTCATCCGATCTTTTATTTTTTCGTTGAAAAATAACTCTTAACTGTGGAGTTGAGATCGTTTACTTAAGATCACAATAGATTCTGAAAGAGCACTTCAATACGAATCATTTGGTATATAATAGTATATGTCTGGTATATAATAGTATATGACTCTAACATAGAGAGTTTTTGAGTTAAAGTTTTCGGGATAACTGTTATTTTCGGTCTCTGCATAAATCATTATTATCCACATTCAAAAGAGTTTGTAGTTTAAATTAACTGAAAATGTAATTTAAAATAAATGATAAATTAGTTAAAAACCTACTTACTTACTTTTCATTTAAATCAAATGGTTCTTTTTATTTATTTTTAAATATTGTTTAAATAACTACCAAATCCGTAAGAACAAACGAATATTAACATAAAAATCAGCACAAAATACCAATTTCTGGTCGCGGTGCATAGTGCCACTATAATCTAATCTAAACATAAAAATAAATGTTATATTCAGTTATTTAAAATTATGACAGTTTTTTGTTTGAATTTCTGTAGTATTTGTGGAAAATTTTTCAATTTCTTGTAATTCGAATTGAAATAATTTTGTAAATAAACCAACCATTTTAATAATAAAAAAAAACAGAATTTTTTTGAAGCAGGCAACAAATTAAAATTTAAATTGATAATAACAGTAACGAAAACAAATAAACTACAATATTCCTCTTTAGTGGATAAATTAGTATGAAACTTTAAACAAATGAAGTGAAGTAAATGAATAAAAAAAATAAATAAAAAGAAATAAATTCGGTAAATGGAAGTAAATTATTTTGGACAAATGTATAAAAAAGTTGAAATAAATATTTGTTTAAAAAATAAATACTTGTTCCTTTATTTTTAACTCAACGTTTTTATTAAACTACACACAGTAAAAATTGTGAGTGCAGATGTTTTTTATATTACAAATTTTAATCTAATTGAAACTGTCAAAAAATATTAAATATTATGGTATTTAAAAACCAAGACTAATTCGAAAAGAATTGCAAAGAATTTGGAAGCTTTAATATTTTTAAATATTTGGTGTTTTTAGAAAAAAAGTCGTCAGTTTGCATATTTTCCAAAAGATAAAATATTTTGAAACCTACATTTTTTTTTTTTTTTTGTAAAACTTCTTAGAATCTGAATGTTCTTTGAAAATAAACAGTTGTTTGAATTAATTTTTTTAAAGCCCTCAATATGTTATGATTTCAATCATAAAAATTTTAAGAGTAGAACTTTTTTTTACAATTTTTGGTATTTTTCATATTCTCTGGTTTGTTTTGTAGGAAAAATTCTCCTAAATCGAAATTTTTATATGTGAAAAATTAAGTTCGATGTGTTTTTCTAAATTCAAAAAAAAATATTTCTATTAATTTGTACTGATTTCATTTCAGAAAATAATGGCCACCCTACCTATAATATAATATTTGCAAGGTTTACACCAGCAAACTTCTGAAACTTCTCTATACAAACGTAATTGAATTTTGTAATTTTATACCAAAATTCAAGGTTATGACATCAACCATTAATCAGTTGCCAAAAACAACTCATACAAAAAAAAAAAAACGAAAACTAACAAAATTCATTGTAGTAAATGAAACTGCAACTGTATGCAGTAAAATGAAAGTCAACTTTAAAACTAACTTTTTTCCGTATTTTTGTATATTTTAGATGATCTGAAACAAATTGTTGTGGCAATGCCACATCGTGGTCGTACATCATTGCAAACAATACTATTGAATATGAGACCAGCAAAAGTGTTTCATAAATTAAGAGGAGAGTCGGAATTTCCAGAGGATTGTCAAGCAATGTCAGATGTAATAAGTCATTTTCGTGAGTAATTTTTTTGTAGTAGATTTCCATGATTTATCTCAATTGATTTATTGCTATTTTCAATGTGTTTCACCAGCTTGATTAATTATGTAAAATTTTGTTTATTTTATGATTGAATAGATACATCAGAAGATTTAAAAGTGGATGGTAAAACAATACATTTTAGTATGGTGAGAAATCCTTCACACTTAGAGGTGAGTTATAAAAATTTAGGCCGAGTTTTTGGATTGTCAGTTAAACTTGGTTTAGTTAAATCGATAACGAAATTAGTCTGGCATTTGCAAGATTATTAACAAAAATTTGTCGTAATTACTTCATCTTGTTTAGAATTTTTGGCCTTTTTTTATAATAAAACAAAATAAACCACATATCAGAAGCAGTATTCCATTTACAAACCTAGTTCATCTTATTACTATTTTGGACCAATTGCCAGGGTATTGCGTCGCACAATGGGACTGCAACAGGTTTTCAGAGAGGTCTGTCACGACGCTCTATGACACGTTAATCCCCGACAGGGAACCATGGTTAAATGGGACCTTCTTGGGGAACCATCCGGGGATCCACTTTTACACGGATGGATCAAAACTGGATGGGAAAATGGGTCTGGGCTTCTGTGACGCTGACTTCAATGTACGCAAATGCTTCCGTCTTCCTGACCATAATACCGTACTACAGGTGGAGGCCACCGCGATTACGGAGTGCATTAAGCAGGTGAATATCATGGGCTTGACCGGGTATATTGTGATTTTCCGGGCTTTATCTACGGACTCTGTGGGATCAATGACGATACTCATGTGTAAAGGGGAAATTAACGATTTCTCTGCACGGGGACGCATTGAGATTATACGGGGGCCGGGACACTGTGGTATAGCGGGGAACGAAGTGGCTAATGATTTGTCTAGGGGAGGATCTTCCCTGGAATTAGTCACTTTGGGGAACGCTAAACCTTTTCGAGCTCTCAAGGCGGAGCTGGTGGACTGGGCTGACACCATGCATAGGACCATCCGGGAAAATGCGGGTGTTGGCAGGACTACAAATATTCTCTGGGGCAACCCGGACAAGGCCAAGACGAGGGAAATTCTGAATATCAGTAGGAAGGAACTGAGTCTTTTGATGGAAATCCTCTCGGGACACTCGACACTTAGGGCCCATCTTCACCGTATTGGTAGGGCGGACTCGGAAGTGTGCAGGGCCTGTGGGGAGGACGAGGAGACCTTGGAACACTATCTCTGTGAATGCCCGGCATTTGCCGGGATCCGGGTCAAAATACTATCCAGTGACCCAATATCCACATTGGGGGATCTTAGGTGCATAGGATGGAAGAAGTTGAGGAGTTTCGTCAGTGCGACGGAGTTCCTGGGGTAGAAAGGTGACATAAAACCGATTGTTTAGAGCGCACAATAAACCGACATTCTGGCTTAAGTGTAAGTCCTCAGGGACTTGAGTCGGATTAGGGAAGTATTTCCCTTCTCCGAATCCTCTTTTCGACCTAACCTAACCTTGTTAATCCAAGTTTAAAGATAATCCACATCCTAAAAACTCGGCCTTACTATATTCAAAGAAGTTTGAAATTATCTATAAATGTTCTCTTTTTAAGGCTGCTAATGCTGTTGCAATGGGTAAAACTCGTTCCAAGCAACAATCTTTAAAAGATGGTGCTTTTAGTGATGACGCCGAAAAACTGTTTAGTTCATCAGCTTTAAATGTTATACTACATGGTGATGCAGCCTTTGCTGGTCAAGGCATTAATCAGGAATGTCTAAATATGGCTTATGTTCCTCATTTTGAAATTGGTGGTAGTGTTCATTTAATTGTTAATAATCAAGTTGGTTTTACCACCCCCGGTGATAGAGGTCGTTCCACAGATTATTCTTCAGATTTAGCTAAAACCATACAAGCTCCTGTTTTTCATGTCAATGGGGATGATCCTGAAATGGTTGCTTTAGTCACAAAATTGGCATTTGAATATCAACGTCAATTCCGTAAAGATATTTTCATCGATATGAATTGTTACCGTCGTTGGGGTCATAATGAAGTCGATGATCCAACTTTTACAAATCCCTTAGTTTATAGTATTGTCAATACACGCAAGTAAGTATTAACTAGTGTTTCCAATTATTCGAACTAGACGATTTACCGGTTAAGACATTATTCGAAAAATCGCTTAAATTGATTAAACGGTTATTCGGGTCGGTTAATTGGCTATTTTGTCGATTAATTGGTTAATCGCTTAAAGCAAAATAAATGTATTTTTTTGGGTTTTTTATCAATCAGAACTGGGTTTTTTTTTGTGTAAAATATTAAGCTAAACAGACTGCATTGATTTATTAAGTGTGTGTTGACAAGCATCCTACGATTTTGAATGAAAACTGCCTTATAAACTTGGGTTTCATTATGGAGGAATCTAAGGAATCTTTAAAAATAAAATTCTGAATTCCAAAGAATGGCGTTTTTGCATTTGGAACAATTGCGTTACGTTTATTATGTTTCGTTGGTCCAATGTAAAAGAAGTACTCACTCATACACTTGAACTAATTTCTATGTTATTTTATCTTTGAATGTAGGATTGAACATTTTTTGTATTGCCCATTTATTATATTTTTTTTGTAATGCCAATTTATTTCTTAAATTTAAAAACTTGACATTTAATTTCAACAATAATTGTTTTTAAATCAATATTTTTTCAGTATCCTCTCCTATTAGTCTCACGTACAGATGACGTTTTTTTCTATTTTTTCATTAAATATGCTATATCTCGAAAACTAAGCAGTATAGAGCAAAGCGGGCAAACATTTGTTACTCCGTACCTTAAATTAACCTGCCTCTGGTCACATCCTGAGATTCTAAAAACTCAGATTTTGAACTAAATTTTTTCTTGAATTTTAGCTAAAAATTCTGTTGATTCAGCAAAATTGTCAATGTAAATTGAATTTTATAGACAATGATTCTCAACTTCATTGTAAATTCTGCAGGCACAAATACGATGCTGTTAGCTGTTGGGAACCGAGTATAAACATTTTCTTGGGAGATGGTTTTGCGACATCAATTTAGAACAAAATCAACGTATTCTTGAAAAAAATTCAATTAAAATTTTTAAAAAAATTAAAGGAGTAATTAAAAATTTTCTATCTAATTTTCTAAAGGTTTTTTGAGGCTTCAGAATCACGTTCACAGGATTTTAAAAGAACTTTATATATATATTTCATAGAGCGTTTCTTTTTTCCAGCTAAAATTAAGAAAATTAAATTAAGTTTTGGGAAAAAATAAAGGCAAAAATTTATTTAAATAAATTAGCCAGTTAAATTACCTATTTTAAACGATTATTTGGGTAGAATAATTATTTAAGTTTTAAATAATTTGCTCCTACATAAAGTAATCGGTTAATCGATTAATCGAATTAGAAACGCTAGTATAACGTTACATACTACACGATCGAATACTTTCACTGCATGCAGTCCCTTATAATACACACAGAAAACATATTCATCGTTGCAACCAAATTTTTTGCCAACCGAATTTTGGCAGTCACACGTACTATCATAAAATTCAAATGTCGATTCGATAGTTGTAAGCCATATTTTATTAGAACGATTGAATTTGTAGTTAGCCCTACCGAATTGAATATACATGATTGTTTACCAAACAGTCTTTTTTTACTTAATCCTACTGAATTGACAATAGTATTGAAAACACCGTTTCCAATTAATTTCCAAAATTATTTATTTTTATTTTTATTAACTTAAAAAATACATTAAAATTTAAATTAAATACAAATACAAAATATCGTATAAACAGCATTTGATTTTTCTGCAATATAATAAAAATCCTTTTATGCTCCCACAAATGTTTCCATTGGAATAAAACAGAAAAATCATCAGACACTGACTTATATTTGATTTGATAGAAGTACTGTATTCAAATTGCAATGGACGGTGTTTAGGAGACCATAAGTATGGCTTTAAAGCTGGTAAATTTAGTTTAAAATTATGTATAATATAAAATTCTACTTAAAGAACTATCGACCCGGAAAAAAATAATGTTTATACAATAGGATGTCGCTTAAAATAACGATTTGTCGAGTTTTGTTCATTACACCCCTCAGTTTTAATACAAATGATTGCAAAAGGAAAAAATCAATTTTTTTGAAAACGTTAACCCACTCCGCAAGTCTTCCGAGAATAGAAAAGCCCATTTTGGAAAAAACAGTACTATTAAAAATTCTCAAAATTAGAAGTTTGGACAAAATTTATTTTTTATTTCAGTTATTCATTTAATATACTCAAAATTATTCAGATATGTAATTCTTACTTCTCCGGATATCATTAACCCACTTTAGCTTGGAATCAGAAATGACACACAAATTTTATAAAGTTGCACACATATTTTTTAAATTAATTTTAAAGATTTTTTTAAATGCCTAATTTGGAGATGTCGATTGCTATTTTCTTGTTAGTTAGTTAAGTACCCTTTATGACATATCCGAGTCTAATAAAAATCTGAAATGTGTTATTCTCTAAATTTCGTGGGTATTTTTTTGATGAAAAGTGAAAACATTAACCTTATATGGGCCAAGTTACACGAAGTAATAATTTTAAACAAGTGTACATTTTTTTTTTTTGATCCAAACTCTTTATATTCTCTTCTTGTGGTCATAATTAAATTAAGTATGCGTCTTTTTTGTCCCGGCCACTAAGGGTGAAATATTATTTGAAGAAAAGGAAAGATAATAATAGTTTAATAAAATTTAAGTGATATTTCTCCGAATCAACATCCCCAAAAAAGTAATTTTTAAAAAATCTTTAAAATTAATTTTTTAAAAATATGTTTTTGCATTTTTAGCAAATTTGTGGGTTATTTTGGATTCGAGGCAAAAGTGGGTTAATGATATCCAATAAAGTCAGAATTGCATACCAGAATAATTTTAAGCATATTAAATAAATAAATGATATACAAAATAAATTTTGGAAATTTTTAATAATAAAAATACAGTTTTTTTCAAAATAGGCAATTTTTAGCCGACTTGCGACACGGGTTAACGTTTTTCAAAAAAAAAGAATCGATTTCTTCCATTTGGAACCATTTGTCACAAAACTGGTGGGTGTAATGCGTATATATTTTTAAGTGACACAATAATATAAAATATAGGCATTAGGTGTCATATATTTAAAGGAAATCTGGGGGTTTTCCCTTATAAAAACACTCTAAAATGTGATTTTGTAACCGGCAAGCGCATGCACAATTCATTTCTCAACTAGAATGCTTTTTCTTCTTAATCCTATCTCTTTTTCAGGATTAAGAAGAAAAAGCATTCTAGTTGAGAAATGAATTGTGCATTGGTATTAGCTAATTCTGTCTCTTCTGATCAAAACAATACATGTGTGTACGTAGTGTGACCAAACTCCAATTTAGTCGCAGTCAACGCTGTGTCGATCGTGGCTCAACTGGTTAAGAGGTGAGATTACGATGCATAGCTTGATGCTAAGACCGTGAGTTCAAATCACAGTACGACACCAAAAATAAAAAAGTTTTTCATATAGAGCAAAATTAACAATATAAAATACTTTGTTCAATTGACACATAAATTAACCACTGACGAGTCCCAGGAGGGAGACGAAACTGCGGCAGTCTGGTGTATCCCTTGTGTCCGTAAAATTTTTCAATAAAAATGTTTTCTTCTTCTTCTTCCTGTAAAGAGACTAACTAAAGAAATTTTTTTTGTATTAAATAAATTACGTGGTCATGCTGGGATTCGAACCTGGGGTCTCTGGTATTTAACAATTAGTTAGGCGAGAACCCTACCAACTGAGCTATCGATACATATAATATTGCTTAAAATTTAAATGAGTTGTTGTGCTTCGTGTTTTCGTTCGTGATATCAAAAATATACACCTTACCCTCATGCTTACAAAAAATCACAAAGTAATGTGTCTATAAATAGATTTTCAAAAATATATATTAATAATTACTTTACGTTTATAATTCATGCATTATGTAATTGATGATCGGTAAGTCATTATTTAATATTTTGAAGTTATGTAAAACGTAATGAGGTATCATTACAAGGTAATCCAAGAGTGTTCAATTATCGGTAACTCATTACTTCTTGTTGGAAAATAATGATGCAGGTAAGGAGTACATATTACAAGGTAATGCATTACTTTATCGCACCCATTACCAAAGTTTTGCTGGGTAGTTACCAAGAAGATTTTCGGTGACGCGAAATGAAACATGTAAGGACCTGTCAGTAGATAAACTATGCTTTAAATTAGCGGATGAAAAATTGTTTAATTAATAAATAAACATTGCACGGTTTTTTGTTTAACAAAAAACAAATGATCTTGAACTTCAGTAATCTTGCTCACATTAGAAGTTACCAAGATTATTTTGTTTTTAAATACAATAGAACGACATCTGTGTTACAATATTCAACAGTTTGGGGATTTAAAATAGACTTATTCCATATAAAACGATCCAAAAATATTCAATATTTTGGGATTGTTTTTTATTGAAATATAAAAAAAGCAATTGAAGAAGCCTATATTCAAAAGGCCACACTCATAGAAATAAGTCTGTAAATATAGCAGAAAAACTACTAAAAATTAGTTAAAAATAATTTTGCAGAAAAAACTGCTGAAATTAGCAGAATTTGTTTGCTAAATATTAATAAAATAAGAACTGCAAAAAAATCAATTTTTTAGTTGATTCCATGAAAACGAGCTTGGTTATTGCTTGGTTATCTATTCATGATAAATTCCATTATAAACAGAATACAGATTTAACTCTTATAAGAAAAATAAAATTCGGAGTTGTATCTATCTTTTACAAGAAAAGTAAAATATAGAGTTGTATTTGTCTTTACTTTATCTTTACAATTTTCTTTATTTCGAACGTGCATCACCTTTTAGTTTTTCGATTTTTATTTTGTGGTC
Organism: Delia radicum; assembly: GCA_021234595.1. Lineage (NCBI taxonomy): Eukaryota > Metazoa > Arthropoda > Insecta > Diptera > Anthomyiidae > Delia > Delia radicum. The sequence continues at coordinate 184,790,008 of CM037851.1, read as the reverse complement.
TCATTTCAATTTCTCTTATTTATTGATTTTTTTTTTAAATAATCTTTTCATAACTTTTATTTAAATTTTTAAAATAAAAATGAAAAATATAATTGCTATTGTTCGATTTTAAATTCTTACCAAAAAATATTTGCTAGATATTTGCTTTATTTTGCCGTTTCTTTTGAGGTTTATTTAAATATTTTAATTTACTTTTATTCAATACATTTCCGAGACATACTTACACAGTTACACGATACATACGGACAAGGTTATAACTGTTATATCCCTGATTTTAACTAAAAATTAGATCTTGCAAAGTTGGATAACTAACGTTTTTACTAATTGTTCTACTATCCTTTTTTTATGAGTGCATAATTAAATCCGACCTAAGTTTTCAAAGCCATTGATTCCATTCGGGTTACAACCGGTGACCCTAAATTTGTTGCACAGTGTTATTTTTAGTAATTAAATGGAATTTGAGAAATGCTAGAAATTTTAATATCTATGTCAGTATTGATATTAAAGGAAATTTGTACCTTCCTATTAGGATTACCAAAGTTTTTGATCTACCTAGAGTGGTAAATGGGACTCTTTTTAAAAATGTCGTAATCTACATTTAATTTCTTTTCCAACGATACCAAAGACTTATATCGCATGTTTATTACTACTTACTTCTAAAGTTACCTCTCCTGCAAAAATGTCTCATTATACAAGCACTCAGAATAAGAAATATAGGAAATATTTTCGTAGTGGGTAACTTTTAAAGATTTTCTGTTAAGAAGTTATTAACATATCATATAAGTGTTTGGTAGCGTTAGAAAGAAAATGAACTGCAAATTACGATATTTGTAAAAAGAATCACATTTAGCACTCTTGGTAGAACAAAAACTTGGATAGACCTAATAAGAAGGTAAAAATTTCGGTTTTTGTTAAAATGTAAATTTTTGTTAAAGTTCTGCCTATTATGAAGGCTCTAGCTTTTCTAAAACTTCGGGTTCTGGTGAGATCTTTAGCCAGATCGAAATACTAGTATCAACCTAGCTAATATGTTTGATTTGCTTTATTTTTGTAAATATACGGAGGTTGAAAGCTCGTTATAAATTGAAAATAACATAAAAATAATCTCGATGTATATAAAAACAAAAAACTAATATAACTGTAAAAACTATTACTTGAGCCAGAGTACACACTCAAAATTTTTTATATAAATAAAACATTTTTGGTTTTCAAAGTTTAGTAACGTCATGATGGTTGTTAGGAAAAGACCTAACCACGTGCTTGATTACTAAGAAGACAAGAATGGAGCAAAATTGATTATTAATAGGTTTTTTGTTAAAGTTCTGCCTATTATGAAGGCTCTAGCTTTTCTAAAACTTCGGGTTCTGATGAGATCTTTAGCCAGATCGAAATACTAGTATCAACCTAGCTAATATGTTTGATTTGCTTTATTTTTGTAAATATACGGAGGTTGAAAGCTCGTTATAAATTGAAAATAGTAAATTGTCACTATTCAATAAAATATTTATAAATCGACCTTATGCAAAGGGTTTTTTTTGACTTAAATAGAAATTTATGTCCGAATTTATGATTTTCTGTAAGGAATCATACAATTCCCAAAGATAAAAATAAAGTTTTCCAAAAATGGGAATTTTTACATTTTTTTCTGCCATGTCTACTTTTAAAGCGGGAATGGAAATAGACTTAGAAAATAAATTAGGTATATGTTGGAGTATCTACAACCGCTTTCGCTACCTAATTGGAGGCGTGGACAATTTTTAACAGTGGGTTAAAATTGATATTTCCTTAAAAATGTGGTAACTTTAGAAGCGGCTGTGGGGAAAGGTATACACAAATCAAAAAGTTTATTAACACAACTCGCTTTTTTATAAAAAGACCTTTCATAATATGCACTTTATATGTTCAGAAAAAATATTTATCTCGAGGTAAAAGACTGTTGGTGCTTTTTTGGGGAAAAATCGCAAAAATTTTATTTTTTTTAATTTCTACTTTCAACGAATATAGTTTTTAAGTGGAACAATATTTTTCTTTCATTTTTTTCTTTTATGAAGAATTTATTTAGTTAAATTACTAATATTTTTAAAAAGAAATTTCGTCCCGCTATTCGCAAAAAACTGGACATGAGTCGGCCCAAATTTGGAATTTCACATTTTCAAATGGGAATATCTCGGAAACTATTAGAGATAGCCCACACATATTTACTAGCAAATTACAAATATGTTAAAGAAAATCGGATTAGAAACAAAAAAATGGCGAGCACTCAAAAATTTATATGCAAAAAGGTTCCCTATTTTGGGTGATCATATTGCCAACACCGAGGCAAGGCTCAATATCAAAACGTAAGCTCGATATTACCTCACTTATGCCTGTTTCAAATTCATTGCAATCGGATTACTAACAATAAGTACACGAAATGTATCAGACAATGTATATATCAGACATGGGATAATGTATATATCAGACAATGTCTATGTCAGACATGGGCAAATGCGTCCCGCGAATGAATTTCGTGAGACCCCTTATCAATGTCAAACCCAAAAAACCCTCTAAAAAAACTGCTTGATAAATTTAAAAAAAATTATAATAAAATTGAAATTATAGGATATAAAAAGAAGCGGAACAAAAAATCAGAACTTTAAAACATAATTAAAAATGAAGCCTCAGCAAAGAATAACACTGCTTCTAAATATAACAATTCTCCTAATCCATTAAGTAGATTTACTTAAATATGAAAAATATATTTAAAAAGTAATTACGTTTGAGCTTTTCTGACTTCAAATTTAGTCTTAAAAAAATGTTGCACAGTTTTTTAGTGTGGATTATTGCTGATTAGTGTAATATAGTGTGACCCCCGTAAGATTATGAAATCCCAAATTTTGCCTTTAAGCCATTTAAGTGCCCACCCCCTTATAATAAAAGAGAATATATTTGTGTTAAAAACTAAGCCGGCAGATTTTGTTAAGATAGTTAAAATATTAGTTATATTGAAAAGATCTCTATAAATATATAGACAATTCATAATAAATGTATTCTTCAGGTTAAAAAGCAATCAACTTAATATCTGTTACCATTTTTTAAAAGTTTTCATTCACAATGATTTTTTTTTTCTAATATATAAAAATTTACTAGTATTTGATTTTAATTTTCTATTAAAAGAAATCAAGCAGAACAAACCTACCGCCAGATTTGAAAAACATTTTTATCACTTTTCCCTCAGCAGAAAAAAAAACATGTAATTATTTACACTAGTTTGTCCAACCCCTGTACATATCTCACCAAAATGAATTATCAAAGGTCAGCAATAACACCCTGTATTCACATACCAAATTTCAAGAGGTTATGGATTTATGACTGTATGTTAACCACTGTGGATTGGCTTAATTTCCATTTCAGATCCGTCCCTGATTTATATACAGAAAAACTTAAACAACACTCAATACTCTCCACTGAAGAGGCAAATAAAATACGTTCCGATTACATGGATTACCTTAACGAAGAACTTTTATTGGCGCCTAAATATCAACCAGAACCATCGTATTTCCAAAAGCAATGGAAACACATTACAGCTGCATCTGATAATATAACCTATTGGGATACAGGCCTTGATTATGGTTTATTAAATTATATAGGACAGCAAAGTGTTACATATCCTAAGGAATTTGTAAGTTAAAAGAAAACTAGTAAAAAAATAATTAAAATACAGCAATAATGGCAAAAACTAATACAGTGGAGTTCGGTTATAACGAACACCGGCTATAACGAACTAGTTTATAACGAACGATTTTTCTGGTCCCGACGCATTTACTAACATATAGCATACAAAATAATACGGTTATAACGACCATCGTTATTAACGATCTTAAACGAGTTTTCATACAAATTATTAAGCATATAACGACGCATAAAAATATCGAGATTCTAAATCTTAAAAATTTTAGCTTTTTAATTACAAATTCACGAAAAAGAATTAAATACTGCAGGAAACGCAATTAAATGAATTTATAGTTTTAGAATTACAATCAAAAATTTTAAAATTGGGAGATTTTAAGAAAAAATTGTGAAATTTAAATAATTTTTGTAAAATGTTGACCACGCTTATAGCGAACTTCGCTTATAACGAACTAAATCGTCTGGTCCCCGCGAGTTCGTTATAACCGTACTCCACTGTATAAGGCTTACGCCATTACTTTTAACTTTACACCATTTTAAACGTTATTTAATAATATTTTATCCATTTATTACATTTTTGAAACTAAGGGTTTTAAATAAAATATATTCAAAATTATAAATTGAGCAATTTCTAGATTCTAGAAATATAAGGCAAATCTTAAATAATATTCGAAAAAAATTAAAGTTTTTAAAAAAATATTATTAAACAAACTTTGGGAATTGTGTAAATATGACAGTAAGAAATTTTCAATATCAACAATATAAATTTCTTTCGTTTTTTATTTCTTTTATGACAGAAAATTCATCCACATTTAAAAAAAACTCATGTCGATGGTCGACTAAAGAAACTTAATGCGGGTGAAAAAATCGATTGGTCAACAGCAGAGGCTTTAGCATTGGGAAGTCTTATGTATCAGGGCTATAATGTACGCTTCAGTGGTGAAGATGTTGGTCGTGGCACATTTTCACATCGTCACACTATGTTGGTTGACCAGGAGACAAATGAAATGTTTATACCTTTAAATGATTTAAAAGGTGGTAATAATGGTAAATTGGAAGTGGCTCATAGTATACTCTCAGAAGAGGCTGTATTGGCATATGAATATGGTATGTCCATTGACAATCCAGATAACTTAATAATATGGGAAGCACAATTTGGAGATTTTGCTAATGGCGCCCAGATTATTATTGATAATTTTATTATTTCTGGTGAAAGTAAGTTGAAAGCAAATATTTTTAAGTTTAATAATTAAAAAAAAAGAAAATTGATTTTGTTTTTTAGCAAAATGGATGGATTCAAATGGTTTAGTAATACTTTTACCTCATGGCTATGATGGTGCCGCATCTGAACATAGTTCCTGTCGCATTGAACGCTTCTTACAATTGTCGGATTCCAAAGAAACTTCTGTCGATGGTGATAATGTTAATGTACAAATTGTTAATCCCACAACACCTGCTCAATATTATCATGTGCTACGACGCCAACAATTGCGTAATTTCCGCAAACCTCTTATTGTTGTAGCTCCTAAAATACTTATACGTTTATCGGCGGCCACTTCTAGTTATACAGATTTTGAATCGGGCACTCAATTTCTGAATATTTTGGGTGACACCACAGTCCATCCTGATGCTGTTAAACGTGTTATTGTTTGTTCTGGCAAACATTATTATAATTTAGCTGATGAAAGACAAACGAAAAATATTCAAGATACAGTTATAATACGCTTGGAATCATTATGTCCATTCCCAACTTATGAATTGCAGCTGGAGTTTGATAAATATAAAAATGCTACAAGTATGTTTAATATTTCGTATTTAGGCGTCTAATCTTAAAATAATCTGACATTAGTTTAGTACACAAATACATTGAAAAAAAAAATTAGTAAAACAGTTTTCAATCTCACTTCACTATAATATACTAATTTTTAGTATAAAGTTATTTTTTGGTAAATTTTTTTAACACTCTAATTTTACATATTACAATTTTTTTTACTAACTTTAGTTGGTAATTTAATTTTACTAAATTTGAAACCCGATTTACTAAAATTAGCAACAAAAAAGATTACTAATAACTAATATAATTTTTTTTGAAGCTAAAAATTATTTGATCTAGGCTAAAATCTTGAACTTTATTTATGCACTTTAATATTATCTACACTAAGGAAAAAAGTTTCATCATATTGAAAAAAATGTTTCATAAAGCGTTTGTCATAAATTGTTCATTATATATATATGAATATGAATTTTCCATAAATACGACGATGAGTTTATAAAAAAAGACGACAAATGTTTCATAGATATTCACCATTTCATAAAAAAGTTTCACAAACTTTGTGAAAATTATTTTATTGAATGTAAATTAATGTTATTTATTATTTTTTATTTATATATTACTAATATTTAGTACAAAATTTGGTTGATTTTAACAAATCGGTTTACATTAAGAGTTTTCTAAAATTTTACTAAATTTGAGTAACTTTTACTAACTTTGTTACTACTTTTTTCTGTAACTTTTACAGACTTTTTCATTTGAGTGTAAGATTAATGTTCATCTTTGATTTTTAAAGAAACCCGCCCTGATTTGTTAACTTTTGGTTTATATAATTAATTTTTTTCTTTCAGCCTTTGTTTGGAGCCAGGAAGAACATCGCAATATGGGCGCCTGGAGCTTTGTAAAACCACGTTTTGAAAATCTTGTTGGAAAACAGGTAATTTTTATGAATAATGAACAAAATGAATTAATTAAATATTCCTAACCCTATCAAAAAAAAAATTTTAATCCTCATTATAAAAAAAGTCTTCGATTGAGGAAAGAACCACCTAATTTGACAACACTTATACAGCAGTGCCTAAAATTTGCATATGAATTTCGCTATAGAAATTAAGAAACTGTTAACACGTTGCCACAAAATGGATTAAATTTAATATATTTGACAAGCTATGTGTTTTAGGTCGGCTTGAGTAGATCATATTATGAGTTTCAGAAATTGTTATATACCCTCAAAATATTTAGTAATTGTTAAATACACTTTTTTTAAGACTTCGCAGACTAAAAATATGCTAACTTGTATGGAATCTACACATTGGTGTAACCCGTAGATCATAATGAAACTTGAATATGATGTAGGGGATAAAAAGTTATCAAGTTTTGTTTTTTTACCCAATTTTACGTTTTTTTTAATATATATCCCATAAAAATCATTTGCAATAAATCTGGCGGTGTAATGAACGAAAACCGACATTCAAATGGATGAAATCGATTTGTTTGAAAGACTTTAACCCGTGCCGAATACCAAACGACATCTCCGATTTGCGAATTTTAAAAAATTAATTTAAAAAAATACGTTTATGAATTTTTATCAAATTCGTGGATCATTTATTAATCAAGGCTAAAGTGGGTTAATAAAATCTGATCAAATCGGAATTACATATCTGAATAATTCTGAGTATATTAAATTAACAAATGAAATGAAAAATAAGGCTCTATGAAACAAGACCCCAATGAAATAAGTCCCCAAACCAAAAATGAAATAAGGCCCCAAAAATTTCTAATAAAAAAATGTTGGTCTTATTTCATTTTTTGGGTCTTTATTTAATTTTTTTTTTTTTTGGACTTTATTTAATAATGAAATAAGGCCCTAATATGAGAAATGAAATAAGTCCCCAAATAATATTTTTGGGGTGTTATTTCATTTTCTTAAAAATCAAAATTTTTAAGTAATATAAGCAAATAACCGTTATAATTAATGCATGAATTATCAAGTTAACAATGTAAATAGTTCTTTGCTATTAGTAAGTGAGATTATACCGTGTAGTAATTTTGAAGTTTCTTTTATGTCGCACGCAGAAAAAAACTTTATTTCGCGAAGCCGCCTGCCCCGTTCTACGGAGGAAAAAACCCCTAAGAGCGGCCGAAGGTCGCCACCCAGAAGAACTTCTTTTTCAAATCAGTTGTCGAATCCGTTGAAATCTTATATTTTTAAGACATCAAGTAATTTGTAAAAACAAGTTTTTCTGTGTGGCGGCCTTCGGCCGCTTTTAAGGGTTTTTTTTCATCCGTAGAACGCGGCAGGCGGCTTCGCGAAATAAAGTTTTTTCTGCGTGCGATTATACGATTTATAAATTTAGTTTTATTTTGTGATATACTACTAAATAATATTAAAAAAACTGTATTGATATACTAAATATTATTAATCTTTTTATTTTAAAAAGATCGCGCGATTTCATTTTCGAAATGGGGCTTTACTGCATTATGAAATAAAGCCCCAAAATTGCGGTGTTATTTCATTTTATTTTGGGGTTTCGTTTCATTTGGTTGGGGGTTTATTTCATTTTTTTTTTTGGGTATTGCTTCATAATAAAATAAAGCCCCAAAAAATGGGGCGTTATTTCATTTTTGGTTTGGGGACTTATTTCATTGGAGTCTTGTTTCATAGAGCCGAAAAATAACATCTTTCAAAATTTCAAATTTCGGGAATTTTTAATACAAACACAATTTTTTCACAAATGGGCCATTTTCTACAGAAATTAATTAAATTAATGAGTTAATCAAAACTGCTTGTATAATTTTTACCTAAAAAAAACAACAATTTGCTATTTTTTTTTTTTTTTTATTTATCAAAATTAAATGTGTAGTGTTAAGGCGCTGTTTAAATGTCTCTCTTTTAAAAACTATACATTTATTTTTTAAAACTTTTTCTGTTCTTGGCAGATAAAGGAATCTACTAAAATATTATGGTTTAAAAATTTATTTTTTAACCATTTTATTCCACGTTTCTTTCTAGAAAGGGTTAAAAATAAAATTTTTGAAGCAGAATATTTTAGTGCATTATTATTTCTTTCACGTACAGAAAAAATCGTAAAAATAAAATTCATAGTTTTTAACACAGAGACGTTTAAAGGGTCCCTTAACACTAAATTTTAAAATTTTATATTAATAAATTTTAAAAATAAAAAAATAACAAAATAACATATAAAAAAATAAAAATAATTTAACCCCCGTACCCAAAAAAAAATAATGAGTAACTTTATGGTAAAAATTACGTATTTTCTAAATATGTATCCTTTTTTTGAAATCGAGAGTGGTCAAATTTTAAAAATATAATTTTTAAAATTAATTTCATAAAAAATACAGCAAAGGTCGAAAATTCTTAATTCTTAAACTCCATTTTGTAAAGTGAATGCAATTTTACTCAAATTTTATTCTGAAAAAGCATTTCTAAGAAATGAATTCTTAACTTAATTATTAAAAGCTTTAAAAAATATGAATGAATTCTTTCTTGAATTATTCAAAATTTTCTTAATTCATTTAGTAAAAGGGTGAATGAAGAAAGATTTGCTTTCATTCATTTAGTCAAATGATTAAAGAAAGTTATCATAATTTAATGCTTTATGCTTTGTTATTGCTTGTGTGTTACGTATTTATGTGTGTGTTACTGTCAAGCTTCCTTGTATTAAATGAATGATACTAAAATTTCTTCATTCAATTAGTAAAATGTTGAATGAACATATCGAGCCCTTACGGCGGAAATATTGTAAGCGACAAAAACAAAATTTTACAGGAGAAGGTTTTTTCTAATTATCTTTGCTTTGGTCTAAGTATTACCACAACATAACGGGTATTTTTGTCGCTTACGTTATTTTCGCTGTCATGCTGGCAAGCTACTGCCTAATGTTGTGTCGATTACGTTAAAACAATTAAAAAAAAAAAACTAATTTTCTGTTTTAATATTTTTTTATTTTAAAAATTTGTTTGTGTACACAAATAAAAATTAAAGTTTTTAACCTTAAATTCAATGGTTGTTATAAAAATAATATAAGAAAAAAATAAATTAGAAAAATTACTTCAGAGAAACTAAACTTTTAATTTCGGTAAGAATTATTCTAATATACATAAATAAAAATTAAAGTTTTAAACCTTTAATTCAATGGTTAATACCATATTCGCATTCATTTAAACTAGTTTAATGATGTGTTTTCCCCATACAATTTTAAACACTTTATCTGTCAAAATAAAACGAAGTTCATTTCGACGTTTAAATTGCATGGGGAAATCCAATAATTAAACTAGTTAAAAATGAATGCGAACACCGTTTAAGATATAAAATTTAAAATAAACCAAAAAACTGACTCAGATCAAATTTCGTCTTCTTGGTCTGTTTCAGGTAGTGAATCTTTAACAGACTCATCGTGTTTTAAATTTAAAAATTCGTCGTGAAACCTTTTAGGTATTGTTTTTTTATCTCAAAGTGTTTTTAAATCCTTGTATTTTCTGAAAGAAATTTTTAAAAAATCGTCATATAAAGAAAGAGGTCCATTGGTTATGATGGCAGAATTGCGTCTTGATCGCGCAATTGAGTTTAGATCAATTTCTTTAATTTCGGAGGGATCAAAATATCCATATTTAAGTTTTATAATATAACTAACTAACTAATATAACTAACTATAAAATAGTATAATTATTTTAAACTGAAACAGAAATTTCTTTATAACAACCAAAAAAATATAATACTTTTTATATTTGTTAAATATTGTATTTAAATTAAAAAAACACACTTACCTCAAGTTGATTTAACGACATTACAAAATAGTAAAACCGCGAATATATTGTAATATATCACTTAATTTGTTACAGACAATTTTAATGTAAGCGACACTTCGCAGTCACAAAAAATGTAAACAAACTAAGAATGTTCACATACTTTAAAATTGCTTTTGCTGTAAATTCGTAACGGAACTTTTTACAGTTATGATATTTTTAGAGATGATGCCAATAACAGTAAATAATTCATCAAAAAACGAAAATCGATAAACGTGTCGCTTACACTATTTTGGCGGTAAGGGCTCGATATAATTGAATTCATTCATGTTAGGAATTCATTCAATATCTATTAAAGATTTTGAATGAAGCTAGTGAATGAATTCTTAGGGAATGGATTAATGAAATGAAATATAAGCAATTTTTAAATTTTTTTAATTTTTTTGTGAATTAAACTCAAATCGAATTAGTTCTTTCGAAAATCTTTTTAACTGGAAAAATTTGTTGTCCTACAATATAAAAAAACAGGAATGTACCATTCCAATGCATTTTAAATTGTAATGAGGCGATATATATTAAAGAAACTACGAATGTTGAAACTTACTCACTTTTTGCATATTTTTTAATTTTTTAAAGAAATAAAATCGCGGGTAAAACCATGGCTTTTTCGAATTTCAAAAAATAAACCGCAAATTTGTAAGTCGCTCTGTAGATTTTCTGCGTGCAAAATAAAATTTTAATAGGAAGACCCACGGTCAGATTTTGGCCGATCTATCGTGGAATGGCCGATATGGATTAATAACTGCAAATGAAAAACAATCACAGTATTTGCTGCGTTGTGTTTAAGAGCACAGAAAGTTATATCCTGATTGTAGAAAGCAAACATTAGAAGAAATATATCCTAACCCTCCTTGAATTTTTAATGTAAAGAAGATAATTATTTTATTTGAATGCTCTTGAAGTCAACTACTTTTTATATAGTTACTGATGTAGATACACTGATAGAAAAAATTATTAATAACTTTTGCTAAAACTACTTAAAATTTGTTAAAAATTAAGTTCCAGAAAAAACTGCTTAAATTATCATGTTTTTTTTTTACTAAATAGTAAGATATATATATATATATATTCCCGTCGTTCCTATAAGGAGCATAGGGCCTCAACAAACTTCTTCCATTCCAATCTGTCCATCGCAATATTTTTTACTTCGCTCCAACTTTTGCGCATTCTTCCTGATTCGATGTCAATTTGTCTTCTCCATGTGTGAGCTGGTCGACCTATTCTGCGGCTTCCCTGGGGGTTCCACTCAATAGCATTTCTGGCAATATCGGTGGGCGGCTTGCGGAGTGTGTGGCCGATCCAGTTCCACTTTCTTCTCTGTATTTCTACATCCATTGGGATTTGGTGTGTTGCACGCCACAGATTATCGTTTGATATCGTGGCCAGAAGATTCTTAGAATTCTTCGAAGACATTTGTTGACGAAAACTTGAAGAGATTGAATGTCTCGGGAGGCAGCATTCCAAGTTTCACAACCATATAACAATGTTGATTTGACATTGGAATTAAATATTTTAATTTTAACACGACGTGATATTGAGGATGATTTCCACACCTTAGTGAGCTGACCAAATGATTGTGTGGCTTTTTTTATTCGGCTAGATATGTCAGCACTAGATCCACCTTTTTGATTTATAATAGCTCCAAGGTAGCAGAAACTTTCAACTTCTTCCAAGGTTTCATTATTAATGAGAAAGGGGTTTGAGTTTTCGGAATTAATCCGCATAACCTTGGTCTTTTTTATATTGATCTTAAGCCCAGCCTTTGCTGATATGTCGGTAAGCCGCTTCAACTTCGTAGCCATATCAATATAACTATGAGAAAGAAGGCATATGTCATCTGCATATTCAAGGTCTTCTAATCTTTCATGCAGCCCCCATGCGATGCCTCGATTATCCACTATTGCATGGTGCATCACGCTGTCTAACACTATGTTGAAGAGTAGTGGAGACATAACGCACCCTTGGCGAACTCCATTACCAACATCAATTTTACGGCTTAGTACTCCATCGTGTAAAACTCGGCAGCTAGCCCCAGCGTATAGACTCTTTATCAGTTGAATGAATTTACGGGGAACGCCTTTACATTCAAGCGCATTCCAGATGACATTATGGGCCAGAGTGTCAAATGCCTTCTCAAAATCAATAAAGATAAGGTACAGAGGAGACCTCCATTCAACTGACTGCTCTACAATTACTCTTAGTGAGTTGATGTGGTCAACACACGACTTGTTGGGGCAAAACCCAGCCTGTTGTTTCCTCATAACTGGCATTAGCTCATCCGCTATCCTCTTGGTTATAATGTGTGCTAAGACTTTATTGAGCATACTTAGTAAAGTGATACCCCGCCAGTTGTTGCAGTTAGTTAAGTCTCCTTTCTTAGGTAACTTTACTATAATTCCCTCTTTAAGCTCGTCTGGGATTCTCTCAGATAGCCATATTTCTTCTACTATAGGTAAAAGCAGTTCCGCACTCGTTGTGAGGTTAACCTTCAAAAGCTCTGAAGATATGTTGTCGCTGCCTGGGCTTTTGTTGTTCTTTAGTAAGCTGATTGCTACTACAATCTCAGATATTGTTGGAGGAGTAGTGCTGATATTAAGCTGCATATTGTGGGCGATACAATCACATATAGGTGGGATTATTTGTGGGCATGAGGAGAACATTTCGGAGAAGTGTGCAGCCCAGAGTTCAACTTGTTCGTCTTTGGATGTAGTAAGTGTTCCGGAATTATTTTTAATTGGTTTACTGGATACTGAGGAGCTGTTACTCGTAAGCTTCTTAATGAGTCGATATAAGTCACCGGTACGGTTCGTCTCAGCTGCAGACTGAGCCTCTTGGGCAATTGCATTAGCCCATGCACGTTTGTCCTTACGAGCACTTCGTTTTACTTCGCGATCTAGGGAGGAGTATTGGCTTTGGAGAGTGGATTTTTCATCAAAAGTTGTAGCAGAGTTAAGTGCGGCTTTGAGTTCTTTTCTCCTATTTATGGTTGCCCATGTCTCATCAGATAGCCATTCTTTACGTCCATTAGGTTTAAGTCCTATTTGTTCTGTGGCAGCGTTTATTAATATATTTTTCGTCGTGTTCCAATCTTTTCGTTGGTCATGAGATGTTAGTGTCAACGATTCGTTTAGGGCATTTAGATAGTTTGATGTGACCGATGGGATTTTCAGTCTGCGAACATTAAACTTTTTCGATATACGTGAGTCATTTCTTTTCACAGCTGCTATCTTTATACGCACACTTGCAATGAGTAAATGATGGTCACTGGCTATGTCAGCACCTCTTTTGTTTCGCACATCCAGCAGTGAGCCACGCCATTTTTTTGAGATAGCAATATGGTCTATTTGGTTCTCCGTGACATGATCGGGTGATACCCATGTTATTTTGTGTTTTCGTTTGTGTGGAAACAATGTCCCTCCTATGACCAGGTTGTTCTCCGCGCACATGTTTACAAATAGATCGCCATTTTCCGTTCTTCGGCCTAATCCATGTGCCCCCATTATGCTCTCTAGACCCATGTTGTTCGGGCCAATTTGAGCGTTTAAGTCGCCCATTACAACCAGTATATCTCCACGATTTGAAGATGTTATTGCAAGATCGAGTAGACTATAAAATTCTTCTTTCACAGAAAGCTCAGAGGTTTCGGTAGGTGCATAGCATTGAATGCATGTGAGGTTTCTAGCACGTGTACGTAGTCTTATTGAAATTAAGCGATCTGAGTAGGGCTTCCAGCTAATAAGAGCTTTATGTGCTTCCCTTGAAAGGAGAAAGCCAACTCCAGATGATCTGATTTCGTTTTCTGGTTTGCCAGAGTACAGTAGGTGGAGTCCATTTGTGGTTGTGGTTTCGCCTGTGTCAGGCCATCTCATTTCGCTTATGCCCAAAAATAATAGATTGTAGTTCGTAAATTCTTTGCATAGTTGGGCCAAACGCGATGTTTCAGTTAATGTTCTAACATTCCATGTTCCAAATCTTGTCCGTGTTTTCATGCTAAAAGTCGTCATCGGGGGATCAGGTCGTTCTGTTTCGTTTGTTTCGGTTTCGTTAATCATTTAAGTTTAAGACGAAGTAGCTGATTAGGCTTCCGCATCCGTTCCTGGTGCTGGGGCTGCCAGCTGCCCTCCAGGCAGGCTGTGATGTTGAGTTTTTCAAAGGGAATGATTCGCTTCTTCCTCCTACTTCCTGAGACGCTGACTTGGAGTCAAGAAACTCAGGGCACTCTATTACACTAAGTTTCAGAGAAATGTTTCCCCTACTTACCTGAGACGTTATTAAAAACCATCAGGCTACTTAGTCGCCTTCTCACTTTTGCTAGCTTCGAACGGATGTTCAAAAGCCATTGCCCGGGGAATACCTGGCATAAGGCCGGAAGTTGTGAGCTGCATTGACACTGTAACAAAGGAATCATTCCTGGCCACTCCCAAGTGAATAGCAATCAGGAACTCTCCACCTTTATTGACAGTACCCATCCCCCAATATAGTAAGATAAGAAGAGCAAAAATAAATCTGTTGTAGACAACAAAAATTATAAAAATATGTGAAATTTTTATTTATTTTTTCATTTTTTTTTTTTATTGCAAAATCAGCAATCTACAATTTTTTAACATAAATCTCTGTTGATTTTGGCAAAATATATTGATATTTGCATTCTACTAAATTTAAGGTGAATATAGCAAAAATTTTGTTGAGATTACCGTTTTTGTTTTTGTTTGCTGTTTCTAGTCTACAAATAATTAGTGATCGTTTTTGCTAATTTAAGCAAAATAAATTGTTATTTTGAATTAACTAAAATTCAACTCGAATATAACTAACATTTTGTTAAGTTAACAGTTTTAATTTTTAACAAATTCTTAGTAGCTTTTTCTGTTTTTTACAGGTTTATTTTTAGGAGTGTAGTTACAAATCAATTGAAACTTTTAATAAAAAAAAACACATAGCCCTTGCTCCAATTTGTAATATTTAATCTTTCACCATAATTGCATTTAATATTTAAATCACTTGCCACTTAATTGTTAAATTCCACTGCAAAATATACAACAAATATAAAAATTCAGAAACCCTTTCAGTATTAACTACGAGTACACAGTCTGTTCCGGTTCTGTGAAACTTTTTTCAACAACAGAAAAAATATTGCCCAAAAAATTTCAATTAAAGATTTGTTTGAATGAAGTTTTATTTCAATTAAAAAATTTGTTGCTCAAAACATAACAAATATATTAAAAACTATCAGCAGCAACATTTAAAAAATTCAATGTATTAATTTAAAGTTGCGAAAAAAATATTCAATTTCGTATTTGCAGCCACAAGCTATATATTTTTTCTCAGTAAGTGAGAGTATTGCAATCTCTTTATATTCTAAACTCTTTGCTCACATGGGAAAATCACTGTAAATCACACTGTAAGACATACTCAAAAGTCAGCCTTCTAACTTTATTAGTTTAGCAATGACATTGAATTAGCCCTTTAAAAAAAAATCAAACATAAAAAATGCAATATATGTTTAATATTAAAATTTTGTTTGTAGATGGAAATATAAAATCTTTGTTATTGCGAAACGAATAAAGCTAAAAGGCTTAAATTCTCGTATGTATTACACTACAATCAAATCTTTAACATGTCTTTTTTCTTTTGACGAACTTATTTAAAACAATCAAGGATATAGAAGAACAAAATTTTTAAAGGAAATTTTTTGGTATTGAAATATTACGACAAATAGTACGCAGTTTCAGAAATTATTACCTTTCATCTGATATTTATAACTTGTTTAAAAATTTAACTTTAAATGTTCTTTTTAAAGGACATAGGATATGGTAAAGAAAATCTGAGTACGTACTGACAGGATATTCTTACAGTATATACATGTAGGTCATTCGGGTAGTAAACAGTAGTATTTGTTTTAACTGCTATTGTAGTAATTTTTCTATGAGTAGTTGAGTAGTTATTTATATATTTTAATAAACAACTACCAAACCAGTAATTTTGCAGTAAACAGTTAATTTTTGTTAGTTATTTTTAAATAAGATTATATTGAGTTTTTAAAAATTCTCGTTTAGTTTATATTTGTTCATAGTTTGCAAATAATAATTAGAAAATTTCATTATATCCCGAATACATAAAAACAACATAACTGGAATACCGTTTGGAATTTTGACTTTTCATTTTAAATAGGATGTAGGAAATACATACAAATTTTTATTGTAATTAAAAGAAAAAAAAAATTTTTTATTAAAAAATATTTTTAAAATACCGAAAAAACAACTGTAAAATCAATAGTTTTTACATTTTATGTAGTCGTTTTATGTACAATGTTTTTATAGTTTTTGTTGCCCGTTTTTATAGTTAGTTGTTTTTGACCGCTTAGATAGTCGTTTTTACTAACATTGTAGTTGTTTTGTCAGTATTTAAAAATCAGTACATGGTTAATAATTTTTATGAATAATACAGTCGTTGCCTTTTTGACTACATTTGTAGTAATTTTTAGTCATTTCTATCTTCTTAATTTCCTGAGTGTAGTTTAACTACATTTGATCTTTTGTTTGACATGCATAACAATTTTTTACAATTTTTCCATGTGTAGCAAAAATTATTGAAATTTGTCATACGGTGAATATACAACATTTTACATTAAATATCAAAGATACTTTAGGAAATAATACGTTTATTTTTGAGCACCCCTGATAACCAACTTGAAATTTGTATACAGTAAAACTCGCTTAAGACGAACTCGGTTAAGATGAACCCTCGGTTAATACGAACTAATTTAAAAGTCCCGACGTTTTGGCAACAATTTTAGTATAAAATACATCTTTTAATACGAACTCGGTTAATATGAACCCTCGGTTACTACGAACTGTTTTAAGCAGTCCCAAAAACTCGTTTTCATACAAATTACCATGCTTAGTACACTCTTTATCCGTTTAATGGGATATACCTAATATGAATTCCATATCCGTGGATGACTTCTAGATATAGATGCTAATGTTTTGACGTCACATACTTTATCAGATGAAGAAATATTGGAAATTGTGATATATTCGAACAAAATCGTGTGCCGAAGAAGCTGACAATCATATTTTGGTAGTAGAAAAACTTATAACGAATGAAATCGTTAATTTAGTCATTCAGAAAAAAATAACAGATTTTTTTTTTTTAAATGAAGAATTTTAATTGAATTTTTAATTGTGAATGCATGAAATGCTAATTTTATTTTTTATTTATGTAAAAATCTTGTTTTCGTTTTAATAAATACATATTTTTTATCGTTAAAAAACCCGCTTAATAAGAACCTCGCTTAAGACAAACTAATTTTTTTGGTCCCTCGGAGTTCGCCTTAACCGGGTTTTACTGTATGTTGTTAGCGACACTTTGAGTTAATGCAAAATAAATTTCAGAAAAAATAATTATTGTTTTTTTTTGAGATATAAGCGAATTAATGACATTTTTTCAATTTCGTTATTCTTTTCGAGAAAAAAAATTATTTTTGTGCAAAAGTTACACATAGTTTTTAATTAAATTTCTTACATATTTGTTAAAACCCCCCAACTTTGAGCAGCGACTAAAGGCGTATTATAGAATTTTGAAGAAATAAGTAACAAATAAGCTCCATTCATTTAAGGTTAGTTGTTTTTGACTGCTTCGATAGTCGTTTTTACTAACATTGCAGTTTTTTTAAATTAGTTAAAAATGACTACGGGGTTAGTCATTTTTATGACATAAAAATACCAAGTTTAATGAAATTTGAAAGACCATTATCTGGAAGGTGTGCCGAATATATTTATATATAACCTCCCTATATTAATATTGTTTGTTTGTCTAAACATTTCAATAAATTTCGACTTGCCCTTATGCGGAAGTCATTTAGAGATAATCGGATTTTATAAATCCTACACTCAAAAAAATAAGTTAGTAGAAAAGTTAGTAAAAAGTCTTGTAAATCAGGTATACTATTTTTTAGCAAAATTATTTGCTAAAATCGTGTTTTCAGCTAAAATTTTTGTTATACTTATTCAGCACTTAACTGTTTTATACTAATGCTTTACTAATATACTAATGTTTTACTAATTAATTTTGCTAAAAAAAAATTGTGCTGATAAGCACATTAATAGTGTGGACGACAACCAGATACGCAGAATGAAGTAGATGTCGCGGCATGTCAAGATGTAGTAGAGAAGAGGAAAATGAAATGTAGACAGAGTAAATTGAAAGACAAAGACACACAGACAGAGTAAATTTAAAGACAAAGACACACATCTTAGGTAGATTTTTTATGGTTCCTTTTTCTTATTGCAAAAAGGGTTGTTTTTTTCGTTTCGTTTGTTTTTGTTTATTTTTTCATTTCGTTTCTATAATTATCTTCGGCAGTTGCGATAGCATCATTTAAACGATAGCATCATTTAGACAACCATTGATGTAAGTAATTGAAAGAAAATTTTTGTTATGTTATATATATTTATTTCTATATATTTTCAGATATTAAATTAATTCATGTCGTCAATGTGGGAAAATGAAAATTGTTATATTTCGTTATTATAGTAAATTATTTTTAAAAGAATCACAAAAATATGTTTTATGATTTTCAGCAAATAAATTAACTAAATTACAATTTTTCTACAAATTTTTTGCGTTTTTTTCAGTCTACTAAAATTCAGCAAAAAAATTATTAATTTTTAGCAAGGCTTTTGTATTTCTAATCTACTAAGTGTTAACAAAACTTTTGCTGAATCTACAAATTTTGTTGCTAAAAATCAGCTCGCTGATTTTCAGCAAAAGATTTTGCTGACATTAGCAACTTTTTTGCAAGCATCCTCCTGACTTCTATTTTGCTGACTCAGCAAAATTTTTTGCTAACTTTACAAACTTTTTTTTTTTGAGTGTAGTTGTGATTACTTTAATGTACATGGATGGCGCTACGTCTTTTTAGCATTGACATCTTTTTATATAAACTGCTAATTCGACGTCAAAAATTTGATTTTTTTCAGAGAGCGACTTCCGTTGCTTTTTTTTAGTGCGCGGTTTTTTAAAACCAAAATGGATTTATTAAATCCATAAAATTTTTTGAATTTAATAAATCCATTTTGGATTTAGCTTAACTTAATTCCTGTGTTTACATTTAAACAAAATTTACTCCTTGTCTTTTACAATTTTTTTAACGAAACAAAATAAATCCGTTGATTTAAAAAAAACCACTTAATATTTTAACATCGATAATACAGCAGATTTGGTACAGACCGTGTTGGGCAACCAACAGCCAAAGCAAACCACCCATTTAGTTAAAACTTTTTCATTTGTTTATTTATTCTCAGTACAAACTTTATATTTAATTTCTTTCTTTGGATTTTTACATACTTACAATGTCTTATTTATGCATTTATTTTCCCCACATTCCATTTCGTTAATAGCTTCAATATTGTGGACGCGTTGAGGCACCAACGTCTGCAACTGGCATAGGCAAAGTTCATAAACGTGAAGTCGAAGAAATCGTACAACGACCATTTCAACTTTAAGAATATGAATACAACAAAAAAAAAATGTAGTTAAATTATCAAAAAAAAACAACAATCAAGTAACAACCAGAACTTAAAATAATAAAATCTTAAACATTTTAAATCCAATATAAGATTTGATATCGTTTAAAAAAAACGTTGTTATCCAAAAAAAAACTCACATAACTGTTCTCCTCATAAAAACAAAATATCTAAAGAATAAATTCTTTCTTAGCACTGCCAACTAACAAAACTACGCTGTACATGGTCATACTATCTTTTAGCCACTTACTTCCTCATGGTACTGTTGTTAAACGGAAATTTAATAAATAAGTATAAAAAAAAAGTTTGTATGTAGTTAAATGTAAAAAATTGTTTAACATAAATTCAACACACAGAACAGGATGTAACCCTGACAGCGCCCAAAAAAATAAAATCAACGGAAAAACGAAATATTAAATATGATATAGTGAAAAGGATGTGGTAGTTTGTACTATAGAAATAATACTTGCTCCTTGCTTAATTACATACTTTTTTTTTAAGAATATTGCATTTTTTCATATTTTTTCCCACATTTTATATGAATAATAATTTAATTGTTATTTAATTTTAAGAAAAAAATGTAATGAAATAATTGAAATTAATAATGATCAACTTGAAAACCGAAATTGCTGTTGTTTTTCATTTCTTTTAATTTTAATATTTATATTTGAATATTGAGCTTAACTATGTTTAACGGCCACACTGAAAAAAACTATTTTGTAAAATTTTACTTGAATTTAAAAAAAAAATTATTTAATTGCAAATGACAATTTTTCCTGACTGCGTTGTGGTACAATGGTTAGCGCGTTGGACTGTTACACAGATGGTCCCAGGTTCGATTCCCGGTGACGACAACATCAATTTAGAAAAATAATATGTATGAGTTTTCTATACACTTATATGTATCGCTACACCCACCTTCGGTGTTCCCATAGCACTTAACCCCACCGAAGTAAAATAATGAATCAGGGCTATGAAAAAAAAAAACTTCAATAAATTTGCCAACTCTACATCAGGTGACGAGCAACAACTGTTCTAAGACTTATCATCTCGCGCAATTACAGTGTTGCCATGTTTGAAGCAATTCATCTTTCACCACCTTTCATCTCTCCACTATCCCCTTTCCAAAGAACGCAACACATTAATTAAAAAAAAGAAAACAAAAAACAAAAAATGAGAATACTTCATTCTAAAGAGGCTTGCAAGCAAAAACTGCCTGAAAGAACTATTACACTCATAAAAAAAACCGTCCAAGTAGTATAAACTCAGCTACGACTACAGAAAATAGTACACGCAGAAAAAAGACACTTTTAAATATGTTTTGCAGGTAAATATATAAATATTACGTTTGGGACATGCAAACATACTTATAATAAACATATATATATATTCAGCCACACATATATATATATATTTTCAGCCAAATATATATATGTTTGGCGGTAGTTTCAGATTTTGCAGAAAAATTAAAAGGCAAATACCCTAGATAAATTGCCTGACACTTACAATTAAGATTTTCCGATGGGTACCCTTCGAACTTAATAAAATTCGGATAGGTGATGAAGGAGCAAAAAATATGACTAACGTATTTTTTATCGGCCGAATCCCATGTTTTGGGGCTTAAAAGTGGTGGTGAAATTTAACACATCTTTGTATGAAAATGTGTTTAAAGTTTAGGAAATTAAGACTTAAAATACTCGAGAAAACATACATTTTGAAAGCCATGTTTACACTTTGTCGTGGACCCAGGCTGCCACTTAATTGAATTATTTTAAATATTGTTGAACAAAACTGTCCACTATTTTTGCTCCTTTTTCTTGTATCCGACTTTTTTTAAGATCGGAGGGAGCCCATCATGGCTATACTCCCTGTATTATATTAATAAAATCGTAAATTTTCCAAACAAGCGTTTAAGCTCACTAATGTGATTGTAGTCTGAAAGAAATAATGACAAAGAAAAAATATATAATTGAAAGAAATAAAAATTAACCTAACATCGTACAAGTCTTATTTAAATCTTAATATATAAAAACGTTGGTGCGCATGTTGGTACTCTAATAACTGTTGAACCACTAATGCTAGCGACTTCGTATTCATACCATATGTTCCTTTGGTTCTCCGATTTGCATAACTTTTTTTTGTACTCGATAGGTGGCGCTGGGGTCGAGATTTTCCCAAAAAATTTATTTACGGTCCAATTTAGCTCAAATTCGCAACATATATTATGTACATAAAACTAAAGTTGCTGACAAAGTTTTTCACCTGTAGGTGGCGCTGGTGTTAAAATATTCACGAAAACGATAATTTTGTTTCAGTCATATTCATAATATTATTAAATGCAATGTATTTAGGCACAGAACTAATTTTTAAACACAAATTTAGGCGTTTTATTTGCACATAAATATTAGCCATACATGGGAGTTATTATTTTTCGTCAATTTCCGTTTTCCACATAAATATTAACCATTCATAGAAGTTATTATTTTTCGTATGATTTTATTATTATAATATAAGTAACACAAATACTATTGCCAAAAAATTTGAATTCAATTAAATTTTAATAACATTTTGATAACGATGAAAAGTTCCCAAGTACGACATAAACGAATATATATAGATTGGCTTTTCAGTTTTCATTATTTACTTTTCTGTTTACTTCAAATAATGTCATATAATATAATTTTGAATTATTTTATTATTTAATATGTGCTAAAAGAATTATTTTTATAAAACAGAAGCTTTAAAATGCCTTTAAGACGTCGTGGTAATATTGGCCGCGCTACTAGAAATGCTTCAGGTACCCAAAGAATACGAAATCAATTAACACCAGAACAACAATCCCAACGTCGAGAAAACGAACGTGAATCAAGTGCTGTACGTCGCCAAGCTGAAACAAATGAACACCGTATGCAACGATTGGCCACTATGCGGATAACGAGACTCACATCACGTAACCGCGCATCAGATTTAAATCGTACTTTAAGCCAGTTGGGTAACAGAAGCCGTATGCAGATTGAAAGAGCCAAGTCTTTATCCTCATTTCATCGAATTGCTTTTGAATATAGTCCAGAAACAGAATATTGCGCAAACCCCAAAATAAATATTGGAAGCATGGACAAGGAATGTGTGCACTGTCATGCATTGAAGTTTAAAAATGAGCCACCTGGAATGTGCTGCTCTTCAGGAAAAGTTATATTGCCATCATTGAACCCACCACCAGACCCATTAAAAAATTTAATGGATGGCAATACCGCCGAGTCAAAATTATTTCTTAAAAAAATAAGAAAATTTAATAATTGCTTCCAAATGACATCATTTGCCGCCAACATCATTAGCAATACGGATGGCCTTGGACGCACATTTAATTCTACCTTCAAGATTCAGGGCCAAGTTTACCATAAAATTGGTTCTTTACTTCCTGTTTCTACGGAAAAAACCAAAATTTCTACAAATATACTTTATGGGAGATGTTGAAGAGCAGGCCAACATCCGTTGCGGCTACAATCAAATTCAAGCTATGCAAGAACGTGCTATCGTATCTGTCGTCTTAAGCTTGAGATCTCTTAATCCAAGAAAACTTTTTAAACAGAGTTATAAAAGACCACAACAGACTTTGTAAGGTCCAACAACGTGGACCGGGTCAGCTAGTTAAATTATAAATTTCCAATTCACTTTGTTTTATATTTTGAACAACTTGGTTTACCCTTAATTTTTAACTTTTTCGTCAATAATAATACAAGTTTTGTTAGTCAATTTTTTAAATAAAAACCCTTTAAAATAAAACAACATAGTTATAACACAAAGACTAGTTCAGCTGCTTAATTTTAAAATGTCGCATTTCAAGGAGCTCCTATTGAAATTGGTTTACATTTAGTCTAAAAAGAAATTGTGAAAATTTTAGTCGAATTGGACCTCGTTAACATTTGATATACATCGATCAAAGTTTGAGGCTAAAATTTATTTTAAAAAATTAAAAAATAGTCTCTGTGTGCTAAACACGGGTCGCTTTAATGAATTTTGAGATATCGTCATATATATCGTAAAAAAATTAAATATAAAATAAAAAAAGTTAAAATAAAAAGATTGCACTGTAAGTAAAGTATCAACTTTTGAAATGTTACACTCCGGCATCTCCGCTTTTAAAGATTATGTCAAAATATACAGAAAAAATTATTATCAAAAAAATGTCAATTAAAATGTTGTTCGATTTCAAACTCACTTTCAATTAAATGTTTAATAATATGTATTAGTTTTTATAACGTATAATAACAACATAGAAACAAATGCAATAATTTAAAATAAATCGCCAAAATTAAAAAATCGATTAAAGTAAAAAAATTCGAGTTTTTATTTAACTTTGGTGATTTTTTTTTTTTTCAAATGTTTTCGATTTTTTTGTCGATTGTTTTACAATTTTGGTGATATTTTTAAAATTTTGTAATTTTGGCGATTTGTTTTTTTTTTTAACTTGAGCAATTTTTTTCCAATTTACAGTTTTTTTTTTAATTTTAATTAATGTTTTAATTTATGTTTTAATAAATACTAAAAATTTCTTTGAAATAAAAAAAATACTCAATTAAATTTTTAATAGATATGAATAAAACTATAATTGAAAATAATTTCAATTAAATGGTTAAAGAATATTTTAATTGTTACTACAATTTCCTTAATAGGGCCGAATTCAATTAAACTTTTAACTGAATCAACAAATATTTTGATTGAAACTCAATTTTAGTTTTTTTCTCTGTAGATTTATTTAATTTTTTTTTATTAATTAATAATCATATAATTACAAATTATATACTATTACCCTAACCGAGCACTAGCTACTATGGCTTTCGACGCGTTGTAGCAAAAACAGGCCATTGCCTCTGGTAGGAATCGAACCCACTACTCCCGCGCTGATAAGCCAGCACGCTACCAACAAGCCTACCGGGGCGCACTATTTAATTTTTAGTTTGCATTGTTTCAAGCAATTTTTTGATTTATTTCATGTAGTAAATGCTTGGTGAAAGTAAACCAAATTATTTATTTTGCAACAACTGATGATAAGTTTTGCATTTTTGGTTTGCAAAACTAATGAGAAAATGCCAAATACCACAACGTTTGGCGTACTTACTTGTAAACATACATGGGGGAAAAGCATTGAGGCATTGATTTTTCCATATCAATGTTAATGCCAAAGCATTGGCATTTATATAAAAAAGACAATGCATCAATGCTGAAATCCCAAGTTAGCTTGTAACTCATTGTGCAACAATAAATAAGAAACATTTTGGAATTTTATTAAAAGCGCTGTATGTATTTATATTTTAAGCCGATTATATAAGTATACACACAGAAACAAATTTAGCCATTTGCCAACTAAAATTCGGTTACTACGACTAAAACCGGTTGGTACAACTAAATATTGGTTTTCACAACAAAATTCGGTTAAAACAACAGAATTTTATGGTGTTTTCTTTTCTGGAAAAAAGTGTTGCCTTCTTAATGTGCAACATTTTTCAAATTTTGCCCTCGCCCCATTAAAATGAAGCATTTCTACATTCAGAATAGAACACAATTTCATCACATATTACATTTATTTAAACAAATCTGTTTTTTAGTGTTCGGGTTCGAATCCCAGCAAATTTTAAAAAAAAATTTAATGTTTTTTTTAATAATTAATTTTTGTTTTTTTTTAATAAATTAAAAGATTTGGATTTAGCTCCATACATTTTTTTCAATTAAATTTTTTTATATAATTTTGTTTGTAAGCGAATTTCAGATTAAAAAACTTATTAAATAAAAATTAAATTTAATAAAAAAAAAAAAAAAAAATTTAAAAAATGTGATACCAATATGGGTTCGAACTCGGGATCTTCTGTGTCAGAAGCCAGCACACTACCACTCTGCTACCAAGGTGAGAGTTTTCTCGCCAAAAACTTTGCAATATATACACATGAGATTGATAAACCAAAAAACAGGGCAACATTCAACCCTGTAAATTTTTTGAGGGCAGAAAATGTTGCATTTTTTGCCTTTTATAAGGCAACATTTTCAGAAAGAACCACGTCACCCTCTCAGAGTGTTTACCTTATTTTAGAAAAAAAAAAAACACAAAAAGGTAATTTGAGGGCAAAGTGCAAAAAAAAATGTGACATTTTTGCCAGAAAAGAAAACGCCATTAGTTGCAACGCCCAAAATATTTAGAAATCAGATTTTAATACGGTAGTATTAACCGAATTTATTGAATGTAGCCACCAAAATACTCTTTTTTAAAATCGATTGGCAATTTTTTTTTCTGTGTATAGAAGCTAACGATAGATAAGTTATGTGAGTACTATATAAAGTGTAGTTTAAAATATATAGTATATGTATGTATACGTAAGTAGTGTTGAAGTGTAAAAATTAGAATGTCACATATATGAATACAAAATTGTATAGTATTTAAAAATGTAATAAGTTAAGAGTTATAATGACTTAAAAGCTACACCAAAAATTGAATAGATATAAAAATATTTTTAATAAAATAAATAATGACAGTGATTTTTTGTAGATTTGGGTATGTACGTATTTAAATATAAATAGTGATTGTCACAATTGGGCATACACGTACACTTAAATTCCAAGGAAAAAAGAAAATTCTTAAATTCTTGCACAATTTATTAAATGAAATATATTTTTAAAAATATTAAAAATCCTTTAAACAGAAGATTAAATTGTGTTTTTAATTATGCGTGTACGTACAATTATGGGAGTTGTTGTACAGGGTCTTTTTTTAAATAGTATAAATCATTGAATAAGGAAAAATGTTTTTTCACTAAAAAATTAAAGATACTATTTGAGAACGTTCACAATAAAAGTTAAAAACTAAACGCGAATATATTTTCCCATACATTTTGTATGAAATGCCAAATTGTGAACGTACGTACTCGTATTCAAATAAATAGAATGATATATAAAAAAAAGAATCCTGCATCACAAGTCTGTATATTATATGAAAACTTATAGTTCAAAATTTCAAAAAATGTCTCTTATTTGAAAAGAGTATATTGAAAAAGATCAATAATGATATTTGAATAAAAAACAACGCTTTCATTTTATTTTATTTCGCTAAATATTACCATTTCTGTTTACTACTTTAGTATTTTTTTTTTTTTTTAATAAAAATTTTTACTTAATTTTTACTTATAACTTAAAGTATTTGATCGCCATAGACCTTCTCTAAAACATCATAGAATTCAGATGATGTTTTGTAAATAAAATGCAACAGTCACATCCAAAGTAATAGACCGACGAGAGAAAAGATAACAACAACAAATGTTTCTCGGCAAGAGGCATTATCCCAACCACATTCCAATTCAGATTTAAGAGACTATAAGAAAATATTTTATTAAATAAAGGTGAAATAAAAAAGTAAGTAAAACACACAAAGAAAAGCTTAATCAAAAAACGAATATTTATGTAACTCTTCGTATGTCAATGAGCTTTTTCTCGGAGTGTAGTTTTAGTTGAACCTACTTCCATTAACTGCTGTCCGCCCTTGTTATCACAACGTGTTTCCCTCAAATCATCATCATGATCATCACACATATAACGGCCATATATTTGGCATGGTGAATTCATGAATGTCCGGAATATTGTATCGGTCCAGGTTTGTGAAGAGCAGATGTATTGACGTCGTTTACGTTGCCAAAATTCAACCCATCTATAAGAAGAAACAAATATAATATTGGGATCCCATTAAAAATTCTATTTGAATATTAAAATCGCTGTCAATTACGTTTATAATTTAATTAGTGAAGAAATTGATCAATAACCCAGTACATATTTCGAACAAATAACGCCAAGATGATAAAGGGGTTATATCCCCTATTATTTATTTAGAAGAAACTCTTTCAAGTAATATTTTTTTAAAATCTACAATTTATCAATGGGAAGATATTAAGGCGATAATAGAAAAACAAATATTTGAAATACTTTTTTATATGTTATTTGAAAAAAAATAATTAATTAATTTTTAGTTTACGCGATAATTCCGAGGACATTTTTAAATGGATTTCACTGAAGCTGTTAATTCGCAGTAAGGACCAACAAATAATTAAATTTTTTTTTTCAGAAAATAAATTTTATATAATCTTTTATGAACTGCGGAACCAAGCAACTGTAAGATTTGCAGAAAAATTAAAAACGGTAGGTCTTTTTAACTATAGGCAGAAAAATTGTTCAAAACTTAATAATTTTTTATAATTTGTTCCAGAAAATTTTTTTAAAAAATTATACTTAGTGGGAATGATATGCGGCGGATGCAACAAAGTATACCAGGAAACACATAACGGAGTTTAAAGGTAAAGCTACAAAATATAATATATTATCAAGGTTGGCAAGCATATCCGTTGAAATACCATAACCGTTTTGTTTTGCAGACTACCGATTCTTTTAAACACTGTTGCCAAATAATTAAAATATAGGGTGTTTTTTATAAAGATATAAAACTTTAAGTGGCAACACTTTTTTAACTGGCGGCCATTTTGTCAGCTGTCAAGTGATTTATGTTTAGTTTGGTTTGGCATTTCAACATAAATAGCCTGACGCCTGAACAACGCTTCCAAATTGTGCAAATTTATTTTGAAAATCATTGTTCTGTTCGAAATACGTATCGCGCACTACAAAGCGAGTTTTGTTAAGCGATGAAGCTGAATTTTGGTTAAATGGCTACGTCAATAAACAAAAATTTGGAGTGATAATAATCAGCAAGTGTATGTTGAGACACCGCTACATCCAGAAAAACTAAACCACAATCACACATAAAATCTGAAATTGACATTTTTAATTCCGTCAGGAAACGCTATTCGATAGGTAGGGAATCGTGCCAGTATTAGGGTTTGGTATTTTCTTTAACATGCGATTATTATAACGTATATCCAATGAAATGTTACAAAATATTTCCATATTTTTAAAGAGATTTTTGGTATACCTGGTATAGAATTCGAAACTTACCCCAAATCACAATCACACATCAAATCTGAATTTGACATTTTTAATTCCGTCAGGAAAACACTATTAGGTAGGTAGGGAACAGTGCCAGTATTAGGATTTGGTATTTTCTTTAAGATGCGATTATTATAACGTATATCTAATGAAATGTTACGAACTCGTCCCATATTTTTAAAGAAATTTTTTGGTATTTCTGGTATAGAAGTATTAAAGAATTGAATGTACACATATGGTGATTGCATGCCCTGGAAAAAAAACCAAATATTAACAATATGACGTACTTATCAGTTTTAATATTTTAACAATACAAACCTTTAATATATTTTCATTTATATTGGAAAATTGTGGTCCACTAAATGTTATATTTGTTAGTTTCAGTGGTAAATGTCCTTCCATTTCTCTTGACAAATCAGTGGGCATACCCATTTGTACTGTTTGCATTTCTTGTGTGGGCCCTGAACCTTTTTTTAATATACGTGTAAACGGTTGTGGTGCCTCTATCCATAGTGTACGTATATTATGATGATGACGCAATAAATGTGGTATATTAAAGTGTTCCAGATGTGAATAAGCTGTTAATTTAAGTGACCGTAAATGTGGTAAGGAGTCTAAGCAACCATATTCAAAGTAATGTAAACGGAAATTTGAAATGTCTAACATTTCAAGATCTTCATTGACACCGTCAAAGCTGTTGTTGTTAAGCGATGTTATGGGATTACCGGATAACATGAGTTTTCTGGAATTAAAAATACAATATTAAGAGTAAATTTTTAATGTGTGTGATATAGGGGATTTTAAAAAAAAGTTTTTTTTTGAAAACATTTTTCTATCCTCGGAAAAACGAGACCAAATTTCTAGGCCCCACAGTGAATTTTTAGACCACAGTTATGAACAAAAGATAATAAAAATTTCGCGATTGTTAAAGCGTTTTAAAAGTTATGAGTAAAAAGTTTTTAAGACCTTTAAAATTTTACTTTATTTATATTTGCATAAGCTTAAAAGACTGAAACTTCGTTAGCGGTAGTTTTATATATAGGAATATATTAGGATGGAAAATTGATTATTTTTTAAGGAATTTCTTTTTAATAAATTTGTTTATCCCTTTTTAAGTGGATGTTTTTGTGATTTCAAGTTTCAGACTTCTACCTTAAAGCAATTTCTTTTAAGCCGCATTTATACCAAAATTTTATGAAGACTCAAAAGATATATTCAATTAATTAACCTCAAAAAACATATTTTAAATTTTATACTTTTAGCCCAAATCGTTTACGCAGGACGTTAAGGTAAGTTTTCCTTTTCTTCTTGTCCCATATTTAGCGGACCAAATTAAAAGTTCCTAGATCCTGTGGTTGATGCTGTGTACATAATCCGGAGACTTTTTCACTTTTTACCCGCGCTCCTGTTGAAGTTTTTAAAAATTACCTCAACGCTGGCTGAGCAATCTTGAAAGAAAATTTTAAGATCATTACTCCAGCAGCTTTGGCCGGACGTTTAGGAAGAGACTTTTCCCAATTAAATCCGCATGTTAAGCCGTTTCTTTCAAAAGTTCCAAAGTATAACTTATCAGTGAATTAGCCCATACAACAGTGAACAAATATTTTAAATGTAATATTTCTAACTAAAAGGGTATAGGAATGCCGTCAGTAGGGATACTTTTCACTTCTCCCAGCAGGAATTGCCAAAAGTCCTGTCTAAGGGGATGGAGAAACAAACTTATAAAATTTTATTTTTTGCCTTTGTACACCAATTTATGTTACGTTATTGATGCAAATCCTAAAAGAACCTTAACAATGATTTAGAAAGTATTCCAAACAACATGTGTTTTAATCTTAAAACTTTAAGCAATAGGGGTTGGGCATCACTTTACGCTGGATTAACGGTTTGAATATTTTAACAACATATTCCTACCATGTTCCTGATCAAAATTGCAAAAAGTAATATTATCAATGAGTAAAATCATATTCGAAAAAAACATTTATATTCAATTTCATGTTTCTAGAGTCTAGAGTCTGCCCAAACTTCTTAGTCTAGAATCTAGACAAAGAAGTTTTTGCAGGCCGTCAAATAGGAGATTTTTCACAATTTTTCACGGATGTCTACGCAGAAAAAAAAACCCATACTCCAAATTTTTAGTTTCTCGGTCTGACGGGTTAGCCAGGCTTTCAAGGTTCAAAATGTAACCCTTCTTGGCACTTCCCGTGGGAATTTCCAAAAATATCTGCGTGGGGTGCGGAACATACATACCAAATTTAAAGATCCTCCCATAATGGGTTTGGGAAAGCCGCATTCAAAAATCAAATTTAAACAGATGCCTACTCATGGGTACCTCATGCCAAATTTCAAATTCTTCACTTTAGTGGTTTTCCAGGCCACCCAGGGGAGATGCGTCCTCTTGTTTACCCTCCCCGTAGGACTTACCAAAAATCTGCTTTATACCCCTCCCCTAAGGGAAATTCAAAAAATCCTGGCAATACAGATGTCTACCCACATACAAAATTTCAAGTCCCTAGCTGTAGTGGTTTGGAAAGGCCACCGTGGAGAAGACTTTTGCCCCTCCCTGTAGGATTTTCAAAACATCTGTTCTATACAGACGTCTACTCCTGATTAGAAGCCCAAATACCAAATTTCAAGTTCCTAGCTTCAGTGGACGTTTTCCCTCTTTTAGCCTCTATGTTGAGAAGAAGATTTTTTATCTTCTGGTTTGGAAAGGCCACCGTGGAGAAGGCTTTTGCCCCTCCCTGTAGGATTTTCAAAACATCTGTTCTATACAGACGTCTACTCCTAATTAGAAACCCAAATACTAAATTTCAAGTTCCTAGCTTCAGTGGACGTTTTCCCTCTTTTAGCCCCTATGTTGAGAAGAAGATTTTTTAACTCCCCGTAGGAATTTCCTAAAACTCCATATTAGCGGATTTCTACACTATGGAATGGACTTCCATGTCAAATTTCTAGTTCCTTGCTCCAGCGGTATAATGAGTAAGTGAGTGAGTAACGCTATTTTTTTTTATATATATATATATAGATTACACTCACCTTAAATGTGGCAACGATTGTGTCATCAGTGGTACATTAGTCAAATCATTATTTGACAAATCTAGCATTCTTAAATTTGACATATTATGAGCCAGTTCTTGTGGTATAGATGGTAGTTCATTATAACCCAAACGGAATTCACGTAAATACTTCAAACGTATCTCCGGTACTGTACTCAATGAAACATTTTCCAAGCCCAATTTAATTAAACTATTTTCCAAACCCATAAACGATTTATCCATAACTTTAAGATCGCGATTGTGTGAAAGATCCAAAACTGCCAATCTAGGCATAGTGGCAAAAACGGCATCATCAATACGTAGCAAATAATTATAGGATATATCCAAATAACGCAAAGACTGTGGGGAATAACGATAAAGATACATAAAATTAGTAAAGAATTGAAGAATTTATTTGAAAAATAAAAAAAGTTCAAAGTTCACCCTGTATTTATGTGGCTTATTGTTAAGTGGAAAGGTTGAAAGAGGGGTAGAAAAGTTAATTTTGTAGGAATTAAAAAGAAATAGTAGAAATATAGAATAGATAGTTTTAAATACAATTTACAGGAATGGTTATAACTTTAATACCCAGTAAGTCATAACTCGGATATTTTACAGGAAATTTTAGTAATTTTTAAACAAATTTCTTTAATTAAAATTTTATATTAATTAGCCTAAATTGTATTAGCGAACATAATAATTAACCGAGTGACATACTGGGTAATGATCTGCGAATGGGAAAAAAATATTAAACTTACTCGGAATTTATTAGATAAATCCATGCTGTGTATGGTTGATATGAAATTATTGGATAAATGCAATTCACACAAAGTCAAAGCCGCCAAACTTGATAATGATGAAGAGGGTATCTTAAGTAACATATTATGTGATACATCCAATCTGCAATTATTGATATATTTTTAATACTGATAACATAAATTTTATTTTTTCATTTAGCTTACTTTTCCATACCACCATTATAAAACAAATTATCGGGTAGACCTCTTAAATGATTGTAAGAAAAGTCAGCAACTCTTAAGGCCTTAACACTTTTAAAGATTTCTTGTGGTACATCAGTCAAATAATTGTGGGCCAAATAAATTAACTTAAAAACAAATAGTAAAAAACTTAGTTAGAAAATTATAGTCGAAAAAGATGGATTATGAGATATCCTACACAAAGAGAATTTTATGGGACGAACAATAATTAAATTGTTCACTAACTTCACTTTTCTTCACAGAGTGAACGGAAATTTTTTTAAAACTAATGAATAACTTATGATGTGATAATTTTTATGAAACTAGTTTTTAATGTGAGTGAGTAAAGAAAACTTTTAATAAATAAAATAAAAAAATTTTCGGTTTATTTCGCTCTATTTAAAGTATAGAAAAATTTGGTATCATATGAAAGTTTTTTTGAAGACACATTAATTGGTGTACAAATTATGTCTAAAGACTTTAAAGTACTTTTGTTATTCACCATAATGTGTTTTGAGTAACATTCAATCTGGCGTTTTATTAAGAAGCTAAAAAGAATGCATAATAATGCCTATTTAATTTAAGTTTTTCCGATATTCAAAATCTTTCGGCTTTTATGGGACTCTTCCTGTAGAGCCTATTTCACCTTTATTTCAAATAATGCAAATATGTGGCAACTTTTAAAAAAATTTGTAAAAAGTAAAAGTCAAGTAACCAATTAAAAAATATCGAGTATTGAAAAGTAACCTAATTTGCCAGCACTAGTAAGTACACCATTTACTTAAACAGGGTGACCCAATTACAATATTACAAAAGATTAACACCTCTTTTACAATTTTCAATTTGATTCGTACCAATCGGGTCAGTTGTTTAGAAGTTCTATATTTATTACCATTATTTTTTTCAAATACCCCACTGTGTGTACCTAAACCTATTAGAAAATATATATTACAAACAGACTTGGGCGACGTCAATTACTTCTCACAATCATTCACTTGTGATATTTCTGTATATTATTAATAATTTCAGACTTGCGCTCACACTTGTGAGCTTAAACGCTTCATTGGAAAATTTGTAAAATTTTTAGTACCAAACATTGGGATTAGTAACAACTTCTGGGTATTTAATTAAAATGCAATTACAAAATTAAAACCCCTTACATATAATTAGACGTAAAAAAGTAATTGGCCTGTAATTAAATACACATACATTTTTATTATGTCCCATGTCTGGTGTTGACAAAATTGAAAAATATCCAAGGAAGCGTTTAAGCCCACAATTGTGACCCCAGGTCTGAAATTGTTAATGATATAAAAAAATTTCACAAGTAAATGATTGTGAAATGTAATTGACGTCTGATTACAAATACTGGTTCTGCAAAAAGTTACAAATTATTCAGTAGTAATATTAATATATTTTTATATGAAAGATCTTTTTTTTAATTTCGTATTTGAAGCATGTGGAAAATTATTTAAAATTTTACGTGCTTTTCTAAATATTTTTAAACATTTTCAATGGATTTGCAATTTTAATACAAAAGTGTATTAACTGCAATGTGTAGTTTATGTACAATGGTAAAATTTTAATTGTGAAAGGCGTTGTAGAGAAGAAAGAGTCTATTTTCTAAAAATCATAACTACATGGCAAATTTTAAATTTTTTGTGAATCAGACTGCGCAGTTTCTGGTTGGTATTGAACCTTCGTCAGTGACCCTGTTTTTTGAATTTTTGAATAATGTAATATTTGTTATGTTTTTTATTTGTTCGATTGCGTCTATATGAAATTTTCTGTGCAATCACTGACCGTGGTATGGATAAACTGATTTCTAATGCCACATGCACTCGCACTACACGTTAGACATAATTTTTTTAACAAGCACAAAATTTATAAGCATAAAATTAAAAAAAAAAAGTAAAATTTTTAACTTCCTTGCAATAGTTACCAGTGCGATATCTTGCACCAAACACCGACATCATAATACGCAAATTAAAGATAAGAATTTTGTGTAGAGATAAACTCTTAAAAAAAATCATGGTTTTACGATAAAATTTCGAAAAATTAGGCAAAATATACGAAAAATAGGGTAAATGATGTAAATACAAAAATCGCGATATTTTAAAATTTAAAAAAAAAAAAAGTAAAATTTTTAACTTCCTTGCAATAGTTACCAGTGCGATATCTTGCACCAAACACCGACATCATAATACACAAATTAAAGATAAGAATTTTGTGTAGAGATAAACTCTTAAAAAAAAATCATGGTTTTACGATAAAATTTCGAAAAATTAGGCAAAATATACGAAAAATAGGGTAAATGATGTAAATATAAAAATCGCGATATTTTAAAAACTGTAATTGAGAAAGATTTTTTTTTTTCTTGTTTTGGATTTAGCGTACATGTGGTCTTTTAAAACAGATGTGTTTCAAAGCCAGATATTTTTGGCCATTGAGTAGTGTAATCTGCTCTGGTTTGATCAAAAATCCAAAGTTGATTTTTCATTGGCACCCTAATGTATGATCTTATTTCGGAAATTATTTTCAGCATCACTTCCGTTATTACCATACGAAACTTAACCCTTTATAGCCTCATGTAACATTACTGTAACAAACCCCAAAAACCCCGAAATAATACATACTGAATTTATTTAGCTCGCTCAAATTTGTGGCACCCAACTGTTACATACCACTGATCAAATTAGTACCAAAAAAATATCATAGATGGCGTAATTTTTTTTTGACTTCCGGCAGTTTGAAGTTTCCATAATACGAATAGTGACAAGTTTGAATACGTGTAAATTTAAAATTTTATAAAAAAATACAAAAAGTGCAAAAAATTGTGTTGTTTTTATGAAAACCTGTGAATAATATTTTTTACTTATTGTATAAGTTAACAACGCAACATATGAGTTAAGGAGACAACACGTTAACAATACCCCAAATGTTTTCTAGTAGTAATTTACTTATAAGTAAATCCCCTATATTAGAATCACCTGACACGTGTGTTATGTGATTGGCCAATTTACCATTAATTTTATGTTGTGAAATATTCAACGTTTCGGATCATATTGCAATTAGTGCAATATGTTGGAAATGCTGATTGGCTAAGACACAGAATATTTTATTATTTTATAAAGAAGCAATGTAAGCATTTTTGTATTTGACTTGAGGGTAGAATTAAGTTGTGAAATTAAATAAAAACATTCCATATAGAATCATAAAACGGGAACAACGTTCTTTATTTAAAAACCGGTACATAGTACCCAACTTAATTAACTGGCGCCCGACGTGAATTTTTTACATAAAGTAAAAGTGGAAATTAAATTAATAAAAAGGAAATTGTTAAAATTTTAAAATTAATAAAAAAATTTCAAATCAAAAGAAAAAACATTTTTGTATAACAAAAACTAAAATAATAAAAAAAAGTGGAAATTAAATTAATAAAAAGGAAATTGTTAAAATTTTAAAATTAATAAAAAAAATTTCAAATCAAAAGAAAAAAACATTTTTGTATAACAAAAACTAAAATAATAAAAAAATTGTGGAGATTTTAAAAATAAAAAAGAATTTTTTTTCAAAAAAAAAAAAAAACTAAATGAACTAGAAATTGTGAAAATTTCAAAAACATTTTTGTATAACAAAAACTTAAATAATAAAAAAATTGTGGAGATTTTAAAAATAAAAAAAGAATTTTTTTTTCATAAAAAAACTAAATGAACTAGAAATTGTGGAAATTTCAAAAACATTTTTGTATAACAAAAACGAAGTTAATAAAGAACATTGTGAAGATTTAGAAAAAAAAAACTAAACCAATAAGAAATTGTGAGAACTTCAAAGAAACCCTTAAAAGAAAAATCAACGAATATCCTTTGCATAAGGAATCCATCAAAGGCAATAGAGGAACAATAATATTTTTGTCACCGGGTATCGAAATTTGCCCGGGCAGCGGAAGGAGGATATCGGTGCGGCCAAAGCCCGAGAAAAAAAAAGCAACAATATTAAGAAGCAGCTATATCAACTAATATTATGGAAAAATTGTAAGTACCCTTTTAAATTCAAATTGCTATAGAAGATTTTTTTTTTTTACGTGTTGTGTAATTCGATTACCCAAGCGATTGACCCGGCGAACATTTTCCTCAAATCATCTTTCCTTATTTTTGTTTCCCTTACCCTGATCGTGATCCATTTGGGTAATAGATTTTTTTTTTCTTTTCCTTTTCTTTTACTGTATTTTTTGATAACTCTCGAATTTTTGCCACTACCCTCTGTGATCAGTTTTTGCCGACGTACGTTTTCCTTAAGATTGTTTTTCCGTATTTTTTTTATTATTTTTTCCTTCCTGACTGAACATGAGCGTGACACGAGACCAAATCGTCGACATCGTTAGCGCGTCAGCTGAGGCACTTACAGAACAGTTACGAGAACAATTGCAAGGTCTCACGCGTAAATTCGAAGAACTTACTCCACGGGTGGAAACATACGAACCTGTGACAGTTAACCGATTCAACAGAGGAAACTCTCTGGATTTGGTGAAATCCCTGCCAGAATTTAAGGGCGAGAGTCAGACATACCCGGCATGGAGAGACGCAGCGTACTTTGCGATGGAATATTACCCAGAGGGCACAGAAAATTTCTATATTGCCATGGGCATCTTCAGAAACAAAATAACTGGGGCAGCTAATGCAAAGCTGTCATCCTTTAATACAGTATTGAACTTCAAGGCCATAATATCTCGATTAGACCAGGTCTACGCCGATAAAAGGTCACTACAATCATTAGAGAATGAGTTGAGTATTTTAAGACAAGGCAACTTATCGATAACGGAGTTTTACGACAAAATCGATCAACATCTAACCCTGATTATAAATAAGAATAAAATGAGTTATTCAACTAATGTTGAAGTAATCACGGTTTTGAATGAACGGGCAAGGGAAAATGCGCTTCGCGTTTTCATATCTGGACTACGTCGTCCACTCAGTGATATCATGTTTTCAACGAAACCGAGTGACTTGCCAACGGCCTTAGCAACCGCACAGGAGCTGGAGGCAGATCAACGCAGACAAGAATTCGCAAAAATATTCGCTACAGGCGACCTTGTAAAGACTGTCCGAACACAGCGTAGGGATTCGAATTACCCATCAACATCACACCCTACGTACAGGCTACGACCCCCTGGTGCGAAATATGAAGGGAATAAGAACTCCAAAACCGAGCAACCCACACCAATGGATGTGGATCCAGGCTCAAGCATGTTCAGAAGACCAACAGCGCACATGGCTGTTCAACAGAATACCCAACAACCCCAAACTGTTTTTAACAATAAAAGAGCCTTTGAAAGCTCCGGAAGAACCGCACCTGTACAGAAAACACAGAGAATCAACCACTTAGCGGCCGACGAAGCTCTTGGAGAATATGAGGACGATGTTAGCTCTGTATATGAATATCCACAGCATGGGGATTCAGATATTGAGGTGGCTTATGAGGAACTTAATTTTTTAGAATAGAGTCTCCCCTGCCATTTGTCAAGAAGACTATAAAAGGTAGGGAACTTAGATTTTTAATTGATACCGGCACTATGAAAAACTTCATTCAAAACTTCGATTTTCTTGTGGGCATTACCCCATTAAGACAACCATTTAACGTTAACTCTATAAATGGACCCAACCTAATCGAGGGGAAATGTAAAATGGTTGTTTTTGGTCATACGACTAATTTTTTTATTCTCCCATCATTGAAAACGTTCGACGGTATAATAGGTTTCAGATTTTTAAAAGAAATTGGCGCTGTGGTTGACACAAGGAACAATACACTGACATACAATAAAGGGAAAACTGGTTTACCGTACGAGAAACCCGAGCTCGTAAATTTTCTTGCCTTGGATAGCGAACACATACCGCAAAACGTCCGTGATCAATTCAGGGAAATCTTGGAGTCTAATCTAAATTCATTTGCAGATCCAAATAGGGCTCTACCGTATAACACTACAGTGGAAGCGAGAATACGAACTAAAACCGAAGATCCCATATATGCAAGATCATACCCATACCCAGCTTCAATGGCGGATTTTGTGAATGGCGAAATCGAATCTCTTCTTCGGGATGGTATAATTCGGAAATCATCATCTCCATACAATTCGCCGATACACGTCGTTGAAAAAAAGGGTGTAGATGAAAAGGGAAACCCCAACCACAGACTTGTTATCGATTTTCGAAAACTTAATGAGAACACCATAGACGATAAATACCCGATGCCCGATATATCTGTTATTCTTTCGAACCTTGGAAAATCAAAGTACTTTTCAACACTTGACCTTAAGTCAGGTTTCCACCAGATAAAACTTACCGAAAAAGATAGACAGAAAACAGCCTTTAGCGTTAATAATGGCAAATATGAGTTCTGCAGACTGCCATTCGGTCTTAAAAATGCCCCCAGCATATTCCAGAGGGCCATAGATGACGTCCTACGAGATGACATAGGGAAGATGTGTCAGGTCTATATGGACGATATCATTGTCTACTCACCGGATGAACATAGCCATTTACAACATGTGGACACCATTTTGAAAAAACTCGAAGCCGCAGGCATGAGGGTTTCGCCTACAAAATCCAAATTTTTTAAGTCAGATGTAAACTTTTTGGGATTTGTCGTGACAAGAGACGGAATCAGAACATGTCCGGAGAAAGTTAGGGCAATAACCGAATTTAAAGTTCCACAGAATTTGAAAGCACTTAGATCGTTCCTCGGCTTGTCCGGTTACTACAGGAAATTTGTCAGGGACTATGCCCGTATCGCTAAGCCTTTGACGAAATATCTGAGAGGAGAAAACGGTCATGCCGCAGCTAATAATTCAAGAAATATTAAAATATGCCTGGATAAGGAGGCACTAGAAGTCTTTAACAAACTGAAAAGGATATTAGCTTCAGAGGATATTTTGTTGTCATACCCGGACTACAGTAAAACTTTCGAATTGACTACCGACGCATCGGGCGTCGCACTTGGAGCAGTTTTATCCCAAAATGGTAAACCAATTACCATGATCTCTAGAACTCTTTCAGACACGGAGATGAACTATGCTACTAACGAAAGAGAGCTGCTTGCCATTGTATGGGCCTTGAAGAGCCTTAGGCATTTCCTTTATGGCATCACCGGAATCCATATATTTACTGACCACCAACCGTTGACATTTGCCATGTCCGATAAGAACCCTAACTCAAAGATGAAGAGGTGGAGAGCGTTTATTGAGGAGTTCTCGCCAAAATTCTTCTACAAGCCAGGACGGGAAAACGTGGTGGCAGACGCCTTATCTAGGCAGTATATTAATCAGATATCGGATGATGACAGCCAGACGGCACACAGCGAAATTTCTTCGACAAACGTTGTAAAATCCATAAAATTCCCCGTAAACCAATTTAAAAACCAGATTTTAATTTCTAAGGGAGATCGGCTCTCCGGAAGTAGGAAAATCCTGTTCCAGCGGTTTATAAGACACACAATATCGTACAACACAGTAGTCGAGCTTTGGATCATTTGACGAATGTTGTCGATTCAACTGGCACGAATGCCATCCATTGTGATCTGCCGACATTGGCGGATTTCCAGGACGCCCTGGTATCCCGATTCCCGTCCACTCGATTCATACATACCGAGAAATTCGTGATGGATGTAATTAGAGAGGATGATCAGTGGGAAATAGTTACCAATGAACACAATAGAGCGCATAGATCGTCGCATGAGAATTTCCAACAAATAATTGATGAATATTATTTTCCCGGCATAAAGAAAAAACTTAAATATATCATATCTAACTGTAAGATCTGCAAAGAAAACAAGTACCAGAGGAAGCCACAAAAAGTGGTAATGACCGAAACCCCCATTCCTAGCTACCCTGGTGAAATACTGCACGTCGACATAATTATAACGGATAAGCAGCATTTCCTTTCTTGCGTGGACAAGTTTTCGAAGTTCGCGATTGTAGTTCCAATAGCTTCTAGATCTGCCATAGATGTTAAAACGGCCTTGTTTCAGATTATGAACAGATACAGAAAGGTGAAAATAATAGTTTCGGACAATGAGAAGTCACTGCAGTCGACGACAGTGGGAACATTTCTAAGGGACCATTTTAAAACTGAACAGTTTTTCATTCCACCGATGCATAGCAAAAGTAATGCCCAGGTGGAACGCTTTCATTCTACGCTTTTGGAGATAGCAAGATGCGTAAAGGCTCAACAGGATATAAATGATACGGTCGAGTTGATACTGCTTGCTACTATCAAGTATAACGATACGGTCCATTCTGTGACAGGGAGGAAACCATTGGACATTTTGAACGAATTTACCCAGCATACCTTGGCGGAAGTTAAAGAGCGCTTGGTGACTGCGCAGTGCAAGGTGTTGGAGGGGCACAATAGGGACGCGACATCGAGGAAATACCAACCTGGAGAGGTTGTTTTCGTTAAACGGAACAGGCGGCTTGGTAATAAATTCGATAAATTTTTCGTGCAGGGCGTAATCCAGCGCGACCTGGGAACTACGGTACCTTGGGTATTGCCAAGGATTATTAATTATTCGAATTCACATTTTATTGCTATCACTGACGGCGAAGTAGCAACGTATAAGGACTACGATTACCTGGTACACCAAACTAATCTCACGGAATATGAACAAGTGATACAGGAGAGTCAGGATCTCCTCAACACCCTGTCAAACCCAAGAGAGGCTGGGATGGTGAGAGAACAGATAAGGGAGATTCGGAGATTATTACAAACATTGCATGTAAACAGGCGCTCTGCAAGGTCGCTTGACTTTCTAGGGTCTGCCTTGAAGTTCATCGCTGGCACCCCTGACCATGATGACATGGCACTGCTTACGACTCGGGAGGAATTGCTCATCCAGAACAATAATAGACAGACGGTAATGAATTCGGCAATACAGGACAGAATTAACGAACTGACCGAAAGGGTCAACACGATACAGAACCTTAGGGGTAGCAATAACGTTGGGGAAGATGATTTGGTCATTTTCGAACTCGTCGCTATGAGGAACGGTGAGATAGTTTCGTATCTTAATAATCTTGCACTGTCTATAATTCTAGCAAAAGAAAATATCATCCATCCCGCTATTCTCGATGGAACTGATTTAGAAAAGCAATTTGAGTCTGGAAGGGTACCGATTAGTATAAATGATAGGTTAAGAGTAAGCAACGTAACTGTCTTGCAAAAAGATTATATTATTTACTATGTAATTAAATTTCCCATTTTTACGAATTTCTGTGAATACTTAAGAATTTATCCTGTAATCCATAATAATTCCATTCTTAATTTAGAGATAGATCAAGCTTCTAAGTGTCACGATTATACCCTCCCCGTAACTAGCTGCGTCAGCGTCGGAACAACGAAAATTTGCCGTGAAACTACTAACTTATGCCTCTCCCAACTATTGAATAATAATTCGGCATCCTGTCACACACAGTCAGCGGACAATGTCCCCCCAGTACAACAAGTGACCGATGGGCTGATATTATTGAACAACGTGCATGGCACGAACATATCCGAAGGAGACACAATAAGAGTAAACGGAACCTTTGTGGTCACATTCACCGATAATGTAATCATTAATGGTACCCGGTATCAGAAAACGCAAAAATGGAAGAGAGCCCCAATACCACATCCTCCTAAAACACTAAGTATTAATAGGACTGGCCATGAGGAACTAATAACGCTCCCATACATCCATAGGCTGAACTTGGAGAATACAGGTTATATAGAGAGGCTCAAGAGTGATACATTCATGCACAGAGTTGCACTAGTCTCAATGGGGTTAATGATACCTTTCATCATTTGGCTCATCCATCACCTACAGAACAAGCGTAGAGGAAAAGCGGCCAACATAGAGGATATAGTGAATGAAATTAGGTCGAAACAGGGACGTTCCGATATTTAAAAGGGGGAGGAGTTAACAACGCAACATATGAGTTAAGGAGACAACACGTTAACAATACCCCAAATGTTTTCTAGTAGTAATTTACTTATAAGTAAATCCCCTATATTAGAATCACCTGACACGTGTGTTATGTGATTGGCCAATTTACCATTAATTTTATGTTGTGAAATATTCAACGTTTCGGATCATATTGCAATTAGTGCAATATGTTGGAAATGCTGATTGGCTAAGACACAGAATATTTTATTATTTTATAAAGAAGCAATGTAAGCATTTTTGTATTTGACTTGAGGGTAGAATTAAGTTGTGAAATTAAATAAAAACATTCCATATAGAATCATAAAACGGGAACAACGTTCTTTATTTAAAAACCGGTACATAGTACCCAACTTAATTAACTTATACAATGCATATTTTTACATTTTTACATGAAAAAATTAAATTTTTATGTTATGTAACAGTAATGTCACAATCCCTAAAATGTCAAATAAATAATAAATAAAGGATATTTAACACGTTTTTTTTTACCTTAACGTTTCCCGTACCAAAAAATTTTTTAATTTTTAAGTTCATGGGCTACAAAGGGTTAAATTAAATCCAGAAACTACTAATTTGTAAAAATTAAAGGGTCTATCTTCTCAAGTTGATTACTTTCAAATAAAAATATGGAGTTATCTACTGTAACGCCGCGAATATTACGAATTATTAAAAAAAAAAAAAATTATATGTAGTACTCAGTTGCAGCTTTTTATTAATATTGTAGTAGGTCGATTTGCAAATATTTTTGATTTGAGTAAATTATACCGTTTTTTCACTCTCTTGAACACTTGTATAAATGTAGATAGCTCCGTTTGAATATAAGACAGCGTTATATATTAAATTAAGAGAGTTTAGGTTGAACGATGAAGTTTCTCTTGAATGTAGGATAAAATCAGGCAAAAATCAAACTTAACCGAAGTTTACTTAATTTAAATAAAAATATTTTTATAAATTCTTACCTGTAAATCTCTAGTATTCTTAAATGCATCAAAATCCAATTCATGTATATAATTATGTGAAATATCCAGCCATTGCAAATGATTCATATTACCAAAAACATCTCG
The DNA here is from genome assembly GCA_021234595.1 of Delia radicum. NCBI lineage: Eukaryota > Metazoa > Arthropoda > Insecta > Diptera > Anthomyiidae > Delia > Delia radicum. The sequence continues at coordinate 184,746,190 of CM037851.1, read as the reverse complement.
TGTAGCATTCTGAAATCAAAGTAAATACTTCAAAACTTCAATATAAACGCAGATTAGCCACTTGAATTGACTGTCGAATTTTAATATTTCTCATTAAATCTATCTAACCTTATTATAAACTTACCATTAATGCATTATAACCCAAATGTAGATGTGTCAATGAACTTTCTGCCGATCGAAAATAGCCCGGATGTATTAGGGATATATTATTGTGTGATAAATCTAATATTTTAATGTTTGAATGATACATTGAACCTGAAAAATGAAACTCTAAGTTGGAAATGTTCTTTAGAAAAATTTACTGTGCAATAATATAAAAACTTACCATGATCACCCCGGATATTCCATGATGAATTGTGCATTAACATTTTAATTTGATTGTGGCTAACATTTACATTTAGATTGGATAAAGTACCGACCTACATTTATAAAAATAATTTAAATAACTTAAAATAGGCAATTGCGTTAAGGACTGTGAATATACCTGGTCGAAATAATCAAAATTAAAATTTGGCAAATTGTTAAATGCCATATCTAAGACTTCCAATTTTGGTAGATTCTAAAAATAAATGTAAGAAAAATATATACATTGAGTATACTTAAAATAATAGGGGTGTAATTTAGAAAGAACTATCTGGAAAGTAAATTAACAATTAAAGAGTGGAGGCGAATAAGGGTATACAGACCATAGAGCAAACTTTTCAGGAGACGAGAAAAACGTACATTCAGAAAAGTTCTGTAGTTACTATATGACAGTTAATTGTGTAGTAATGTGGTTGTAGTTATTTTAACTGCAATTACAGTTGTTTTACTTAGAAAAGTTATTTTTAATGTTTTCGAGGGTTGTTTTTTTAACAACCTACCAAAATTACTGCATTTCGGTAGCAGTTATTTTATGCAGTTGTTTTGGCTTTATAACAAAGTCTATGTGTATCTTTCAATACACACGCACAATTAAAAAAATTAAAAAAAATGTGCGTGAAACGATTTTCTAGTAAAGGAATAAGAAAAGAATGTTTGTTTATTATTGTTAGTCAAGAAAAGAAAACGGAAGTCGTGTCGTACGTAAGTGAAAACTTTTATGCTGTCATTTTTAATTAAACAAAATACGCTCAGTGAAAAAAGTTTCTTCATATTGATGAAATAAAATATTTCATAAATCGTTTGTCATCAATTATTCATCATATTTATGAAGTTTTCATAAATATGATGAAGAGTTTTATAAAAATTTATACTTTGTTAAAATAAATTTTTCCTTTTTATGGCAAAATAGTGAAATTTATAAATAAAAAATTAAAACTTTTATTTTTCATTTGAAATATGGAAAATATTATTATTTTTTAAAAACTCAAAATCTACGATAAATTATTTAAAATTCTGAAACATCAATTGAATATTATTTGAGTTGTTCTTAATTTTAAATAAAATTTTTTGAATATAATTTAAAATTTCGGAATTTTAATTAATGTCTTTTAAATTGAAAATTAATTTTTTTTAATTTCCAATAGACATTTTTAACTTGAATTGAGGTTCATAACATCTGTTGATGTATTAAATTTCTACACATATACATACATTATATCTTTTTAATTTTATTGCAAAACAAAATTACATTATTTGTTCTTGTTTTGCTTGAGCAAATGTAGAATTTATATATTTTACGTGAAATGGCTCCACTGTCAATAGAATCAGATTTAAAACAAAAGCGATTTTTTTTTATAATCCCGGCTAGTGCTGCCAACCCAATTAGTTCAACAATCGTCAAATTTGGTTGAAAAATCTTCAAAATCGTCATTTTGAGAATGAGAAATCATCAAAGAATCGTCATTCCGAAAACTAATTACATTTCAATAAACAATTTAAATTTTACGTTTTATTCACTTTAATTGTAATTATTTCACAATTTTAAATTTCTCTTTTATTAGTTCCTTCACAAATGACTCTGAGTGTTAAAAACACAACTCCCAATACTTATTTCGGGGAATATTATTTTAAAATCACTGACCTATTTTAAAATCTACAAAATTCCTTTAGTTTTAAATTTTTTTTCCGATATTTGGTTTCACAAAATTTGGGCATACATACAATAAAAAGGGAATTAAAGAAAAATATTGGTTTACCTAGAATCAAAAATGTAGAAAATCACTCTTTTATTAGTGATTTTGAAGCTAAATGATTTAAATTATTAAAAAATAAAGATTTTGGATTTGCCTTTGTAAAATATATAAAAAAAAAATCCATTGGAATTTCGTTATTTTTTAATTAAAATTAAAATAAACCGTTCAAAATGATGGATTTTATATGTAGTTGATAATTACATGGGTAAATGAAGAATTTTTATTCGATTTGAGATCATTTTATCACATTTTCCTTAAATGTTTTAAACAAAAAGAAATTTGATCAAATTTTGTCAGTAAATTTTAGAGAAATAAATTAAAAACTTTAAAAATTCTATAAAAATTGCAAATTTTTATAAATCGTCATTTTCCATACAATAAATTTTGTGAAATCGTCAATCGTCATTTTATTATATTTCACTTCAAAAATCGTCAAAATGGAGACAAATCGTCAAAGTTGGCAGCGCTGATCCCGGCACTTTTAAAATAATGTATAGAGGAAGTTGTAAGAAAAATAATTTTGTACAAACTGTACGCCTTTTTTCGCGTTGTCTGTTTTGTTCGCGACCTTGTAGTGAAAAAATGATTTTTATAAATGTTGTAAGATGCCGTCAAAAGTGTATCGGAAATATAACAATAAAGGTAAAAAAACAAAAAATTATAATTTATTAAGTTATTATTTTAACTTAAGTTGTACTTTAATCTCTTTTCAGAAAAAACTATAAAATTTTCAACAAACGACTCGAAATCCTCGAAGCAAAAGTGCTGAGTTTTTCTTCCTATCACTAGTTCAATTTCATTATAGTGTCTAATAAACTTAATTAATCTTCATTAAAAATTAAAATTAACTTCATTAAAAATCAACTGCCTAAATAAAAATCAAAAGTTTTAAAGATATATATACTCATTTAAATAAGTTGAACCTTTTACGTTAGAAATTTATTTTTAAAATCTTAAAAGTGTTTTTTTTTTTATTTCCATTCCAATTTTCGAACTTAAGAAGATATTTTTTATAAAAAATTAAATTTTTAAAATAATAATTGCAAATAAAACAAGTAAAAGTTTTAAAAGTGGGTTTTTTTACTCTTGTACATTTGTATTTTTTAGATTTAAGTTAAATAAAATTTATTTTATTTTATTTTATACAGAACAAAAAGAATTAAAAAAACAGATCGTTTTTGTAATTTATATCTTGAAAATTAGGGAAGAATTTTAAACATATAGTAATTTATGAAAATTTTTCATAATATTTATGAAACGTTTTTGAATATTTATGAAACATTTCATAAAAGCTTATGAAGCAGCTTCATAATATTTATGAAATGTTTCATAACATTTATGAAGCACTTCATAAAAAGTTATGAAACTTCATCATCATATTTATGAAATATTTCATAAATATGAAGAAGCCTGTCATCAATTTGATCTTTTATGGCACAACTTCATCATATTTATGAAGTGCTACACTGGACGAAAATCAATGAAGTTTTTCTTCATATTTATGAAGTTTTTCATAAATATGATGTAGCTTTTTCCGTGAGTGTATAAAGGTTAGTTTTGTAATAGAAAAAAATTTATTTACTTTAATATTATTAAATATTGTATTTCTTTTCTTTCAGCTCTTTAATATTTGCATCTTAATTCAATCTGATGAAAATAAATCAAAGAAGCAATATTGCATCCCGCAGAGAGACATGTGGAAAGAATGATTTGGAAAAATATCATGAAAATTAAATAATTAAAGTGATATTTTGTATAAACTACACTGTAGTTTCTTTACAGTTAAGAATATTTACAAAAATTAGTTGTTTTATTAATATTTTCGTTTTTAGCTGGTAATGTTGTTTTAACTGCATTTCCAGTTGGTTTTTACTATATTCTACAGTTAATTTTAACTGTTAAAATAAATACAGTTTTAGTTGATTATTCCTATATAATTTTTTTAGTGCAGAAAATGGTAAAAACTTGGTATTTTAAAATATTTTTTCAGCATATCGATCTACACTCAGAGAAAAAAGTTTCATCATATTGATGATATTGTTTCATAAATCGTTTGTCATTAATTATTCATCATATTTATGAAGTTTTCATAAATATGATGAAAGTTCCATATAAATGTATGATAAACCATTCATGGACTTTCATCATTTCATAAAAATGCTTCATAGACTTTATATTGAAATTTTTATTCTAAATTTAGAAAATGTCATTTATAATTAAATTCTGAAACATAATTAACATAATTAACTTAAGTGACTTAATTCATATATTAATTTAAATAGTGAAATTAAATGCGATATAATAACGATCTAGGTGACACTAAACTCACAATTCTCTTTTAACCTTTGAGATCGCATTGGTTCAAGCGTTTCGTATAATCTGAAAACTACAACTTTTTTCATAAAACGGTTGAAAAAGGTTGAAAAATGTTGCGAAAAAATATAATAATATTAGCCATTGGTCATTAATGGGTTATTTGTTTAATGCGTGGTTCCAACAGAAAACAATTGAATACATATAAATAAAAGTTAAACGTTACAATACTTATCGTTTTCGATTTAAATACCTGAAAGATGTTTCATATTTTGGACATATGTATGTATGGGCCATTGTTAAAAATTGTTAAATCCTTTGAAACTGCACACAGAAAACAGTTTTGTAGTTCCAACTGAATTTTTTGCCAACCGAATTTTTAGTGGTTCCACGTACTATCTCACTATTATTAAATTTTAATACTATTGTAACAACCGTCATTTATTTATAAATTTCGAATTTTTATTGGACCAATTGGACCAATATGGACAAACATTTATTTTATTAATAAAAAAATTATATGCCTTGAATTGGGCTCGAATCGGCGATCTCCCGTTTGTCAGGCAATTACTTTACCCCTAGCCTAACCCCAATTTTAATACGTTTTTTTTTTTTTTAAATTTCAACATTGAATATTTTCTTGTTTCAAATTTGAATGTTTGTCTAAAAGTATATTTGTATGTACAATAGAAATTCGGTTGCTAATCTCAATATTTTATTGGAGTTACCACAACTATAAAACAAATTTATATTACTTAAAATTATTTTATTAAAAAAAATTCTTCTCCGCGAACTAGGATCGAACCGGCAGCCCTCTGCTTGTCAGGCAATTACTTTACCTCTAGCCTAAATTCAATTTGAATTTCTATTTGAATGATGTAACTGTGTTTTGGTTAATTTTATATATTTCTGTTTTCAATATAGTTTAATTATTCTGATGATGAATTTTAAGTACTTACAATTAAAACTATTGAATAATGGTTGAATTTTGTTGGTTACAATGGAATTCCAACTAATTTATTTTCTGTGTCTGATGTTATTTTTAAGTAACTTTTATATTTTGGAAAAGCGGGTTATATTTTCGGCCTGCCTGCAAGTAGTGCTATGTGTTTTTATGTGTGCTTTTCAGGATAGCGAAAAAACTGATTTATATTATCCTTTTAAGATATTTTATTGACATATTGCATATGATGCCTTAATGATTCACTACCTCATTTACTAAAATACTGCATCAAAAGAAATCCGGATTTAATTTCTGTTACGGAGCGGTGCGCTAAATGGCACAGTAAAAAAAATCAAAATAACACATGACACTACTTGCAGGCTAGCCCACATTATGTTTGGATTAACAACACTTAACTTTTGGACTGCGAAATTTAGAAGTTAAATTCTGATTAAGGATGTTGTCTCTGCACTTTGTCAATGAAATCTTTGTTTTACTATTGTAAAATTGTGCTAAAAACGAAAAAGTTCTATGCAAATAATTAAAAAAAAAAAATATTGAAAAAAATAAAAATGCTACCGAAAATTTACCTTTTAAAGTAATTTTGTAATAAAATTTTTTGTGCACTTAAAAAAGTTTTACAGTTGAATCTACTAAAATTACAGTTAAAACAACTGTAGTTTCAGTTAAAAGGGCAACAAAAATAACTACAGTTAAAGTAGTTGTTTGTAACTGTTGAAAAACAACTAACAAATAAAAAACAACTATCAATGTAGTAAAAACAACTGACAATTTTTTAATACAAAAATTTTTAAACAATTGAAAAAATTTGTTGTTGTTGTTGTAGCAACGTAGTTTATACTTCTTCATCCTGTTTTGCTGGCTCATCTAGATCCAGACTAAGGAACCGAGCTACTTCGGCCGGTTAGGTCCAGAATGATGTTGGGACTAGATGAGTCGGGATAGCTCCGCAATTAAAGGGGGGGTTGACGTCATGAGGGCCTGTTTGACATTCGGAGCACGTGTCCGAGATGGTGGGCTCGATCCGAGACCAATAAGAATTTAGGCGGTAACACCAACCCGAACGCAGTTGAGCCAGAATAACTCTTGCACTACATGGTAGAGTTCTGTATTCGTCATCTGCAATTGGTGGGGGACGACCTCCAAGAACGCTATTCATCGGTAAGAATTGATGGCGTCGTTTACCGTGTCCCGTTGAATGTCCTTTAACAAATGCTGCTTTGTCCAAGGGATCCTTCATGTATCGTTTTACTTCGCCCTCAAAGATGCGAAGGTCCTTTCTGTCATGCCTCGGGAAGGGTTCTAATTCCGTAAGGTGGTAATTCGGGTGACCCCTCCGATGACATTCCAGCAGGAACTCTTTCATCATCATTTGACTGAGTTCCATAACAGCAAGGACCTTCGTTTCCTCATGTTGATGTTGAATTGATGACATCTTTATGCATCCAGTTATAGTTCTTTAAGGCTCTGGGCGACCACACTGACACAGTATAGTAGGTTGCCAACAATGTTTCTTTGTCCATACCCCAAGAGCTGCCGGCTAGCGACTTGAGGACCTTGTTCCTACTCCGCATCTTATTGGAAATTGGACCCCAAGAATCTTAGTAAAACAACTATTAGTAAAACAGTTATTTTTTTCGCATTTAAACAAAAAAATTTAATAAAAAAAATCTTTTTTTCTTTATTTTACACAATACAAATTTATATTTCCTACATACAACTTAAAATGCAAAGTCAAAATTGCAAACGGTGCTCTAGTTATGACGTTTTAATGCATTTTAGATAGTATAATAAAATTTTCTAATTATTATTTGCAAACTCTGAACATATCAATAAAAAACAAATATAAACTAAATGAGTATTTTTTAAATCCGATATAATCTTCTATTTTGAAATAACTTACAAAAATGAACTGATTACTGCAAAATTACTGTTTTGGTAGTTGTTTACAAAATACTAAAACAACTGATTCAAACAACTGTTAAAAATACAGTAGTTTTCTTCAGTTGCTTTTTAATAAAACTGTCAAAATAGTTGTTTTGTATTATTTCATAAAAAAACAACTGTAATTTCAGCTAAAAACAACTACTACTGAGTAACTGTAAAACTTTTTTGAGTGTGTTAGTTCTATTATACATATGTAACAAATGTGATTCTTATTCGATTCCACTATTCAAATAATAATAACTTAAAATAAAATGTATAGATTTTATATTTTTTTTTTTTATATTAACTTTCTTGTATTTAACTAATCGTTTAAACTTAAATTTTAGAATAATTATTCTATTTCCGCTTTTCAAATTTAACGGTAATTTCCCCTACTATATGATACATAAGCAAGTTAACGACGTTGTTTTTTTTTTTTTTTAAACAGCGACTCTGTACTGTTATTAAAAACAGCTGTTTAAGAAAACTTCCAACAAAACTAAACTAAATAAACGGGTATCACAAAAAACACCGCATAGAGAATTTTTTCAACAAATAAATTAAAGAAAATTAAAAAAACTAATTTATTGTTTACTTCCCATCATGATGGAAAGCAGACAAACTTTTAAAAAGGAATATATAGAAATAAAAATCTGTCGTCTCTGTGGCTGTGATGATAAAGAAAATGTTGATATTTTCTTTAGGAATACACCACCACCCATTAATAATACTGATGATTTATTAAATAAAATATTAACCGTTTATCCTTTACTGGTAAGTTAATGGCAATTAAATATTTTCAATAGTTATTCAATTTATTCTTAAATTTTCCAAAGTTGTATCAAGATGATCCCCTGCCGCAGCACATTTGTCCGAAGTGCATTAACAACGTCAGCAGCAGCTATCAAGATATACAACAAGTGCTGAGACAACAAAATAAATGGATGAGTTTAACAAAAGCCGTACAACCGGAACATAAATACTTTCGTATATTAAATGCCGTAGAGGTATGTGATGGATATTAAAAAGTACATTTTAGTAAAACAAAAAGTACGTTTTGTTACAGGAATCCTTTTTTTAAAAGTTATTATCCCCAGTAAAAAAATATATATATATGGTCTTGTGTTTTTTCATCATAAAATATATTACAATATGTATATGATTATATATGGTATCATGCATAGTAGGCCGGGTCGATTTGTATGTAAAATCGTTTTCTAGGGATCAAAATGAGAAACTTTGCCGAAGGAACCATACCTCTAAAATGAATTCTGATGTCCCGACTTTTGACCCGTAGTGTCAAATTTTGAAAAATTCCACTTTGACCCATTTAGAGTGCCCCAATCGAATCCAACCCCAATCGAATTATACATGCATCTGCTAGAGCGTCTTCCGGAGAAGAAATAGAGACCCTAATCTTGGAAAGACTCCTCCTACTTTCTAAAATATCTCTATCCCGAGATTTGTACATTTTGCTATAAAAACACGGTTAAAAAGGCTCTCTTTCAACTTCAATTTTAACCCCTTAACGGTCACCTAGAATGATGATTTATGCATTAATCTGTTAGCGCGTCTCCCGGAGAAGAAGTAGCTCCCATAATCTTGGAGAGATTCCTCCTACTTTCTGAAATATCAAAGTGGGCTTTTTCAAAGTCGAGACATCAGAATTCGTTTTAGAGGTATGGTTCCTTCGGCAAAGTTTCTTATTTTGATCCCTAGAATACGATTTTCCTTGAACGTTGAGCGATTTTTAAATCGACCCGAACTAATGCATAGCCATATATTGTTATGTGTGAATACGAATAAATTTTAAAAGCACATGAAATTGAAATTTGGTGCTTTCTAATCCCCATAAATGTATAAAATTCGAAATAATATTCGAAAGATGTCAAAAAATTATCGAAAACATATTTTAACTTATAAAGCAGTCTTATGATTTTTAAAAACTTCTGTAGGGAAAAAAGTGCTTTCGTTTTGCTTTCTACAGGAAAGTAAATCGAAAATAAAAATGGGTATGTGAAAGACAAAGCACCAAAAAGTCGTATTGATTTCACTTTCAAAGGAATGTGAAACATATGACAGAGGTGATAATGATATTTTATTATCAGGGCCAGGATGTTCATGCGTATGCATGTTTTTCCCTACCTTTGAGAATCAAAGAGTTTGTGTTAAATTGGCATCGATTTGTTTGCGCATATCGAGCCCTAACGACAAAAAAACGTAAACGCCAAAATCATAATTTAACAGGAGAAACATTTTTAATTTTTTTTTATTTTTCTTTAGTTTATCCGATTCAATCAAAAAGCATTTTTAGCTGTGAAAAATTGTGTAAAAATGTTCGCTTTATGGTAACAAAGCAAAAAGTTATGAAGTTTTAAAAATGTAGTTTTACTAAAAGTACCCAGGGCTTTGAATAATTTATTCCCTAATTTCCATTTTTTCAATGAATTTAAATTTTAGGAATGAATTCCCAAGTTTAAGGAGTTGAAATAATTGCTTTTTTTCATTCGATTTGTCTTTAAGGATTTCATTACCATATTTTTAAATTCCTTCCTTCAGTAGGGAATTCATTCAAATCTAGTTAATTCAACTTTCATTTCCTAGGTAATGAATTCCTTAGGCTTTTATTCCATTTTCATTGAAATCGCTCAGGGACTTAGCTTTTTGGTTTAAGTCCCTAGGGACTTAACTTTTTTTAAGTCCCCAGTGACTTAACTTTATCTTGTAAGTCCCTAGGCACTTAACTCTTTGGTTTAAGTCTCTAGGGACTTAACTTTTCAGCTTAATTCCCTGATGGAACTACATGCATGGCCTAATAATTTAAAAATGATAAGTAACGAAAACATGGTTTGTTAATTTAATACAATAAACCCGGATCCATATTTTAATATTTTATAGTTTATTTTTTTCAAAATAACGGCTGATATACTTTTGTAACGAAAGAACTCAACAAATTTTAAAATTGGTTATTGGACAAAATAAAAATAATGAAACAAATGCATAATAAAACATTTTAAAACTTATCTCCGATTTTAATACAAAATGTATTTTTGTATTAAAAGATCATGTAGTTCCTTTCAGGACAATTTTTATTTTCCGACTATCCTTAATTTAACCAGGAATATATTGTTTTTCGTTTTATAGTCTCACGTGAAAAGTTATTTTTTGCCCATTAAATGAAAAGCTTATTTCAGAGAATTAAAAAAAAAATTAATTCCCTTAGGGAATTAAACAAAGAAGTTAAGTCCTTAGGGACTTGAACTAAAATGTTTTGTCCTTAGGGAACTAAACAAAAAAGTTGAGTCCCTAGGGACTGAAACCAAAAGTCATGTCCCTATTGACTTAAATCAAAAAGTTAAGGTCTTAGAAAATTACAAAAAATTAAACGAAAATGAAATGAATTCCCTGACCAGTGCACTGTTCTGGGCAAAATGACAATAACACTGGCAATAATACTTGCAAATAATGTTGCAAAGTGTATTGTTCTCTTCTGGGCTTAATATTTAAAATTTACTTTAAGAAATCCACAAAATTCAGCTTATAATCGTACTCAATACATAAAGTATTTAAATATTTTATTTTATTAATATTATTTTCCAAAATCAATGTCCTGAAGTCTCATTAGTCTCTGATATAGTATTTTATAACCTTACTTTTGTATTATATTTTATTTTGTCGAGCTGAAGTCCTACGTAGCTATTTCTCATTCCCTTTTATTATCTTATAATTTAAGGCCTTATTGTAAAAACTTGATAAGCCACTTTGACTATGTTCTAGTTTTTGCTGGTTTTTAGACATAAATTAATAATATTTTTTATGACGTCTAGCATAAGCACTTACCACACGTACCTAGAGTATAAAAGTCTGGCTATATTCGTATTTATTCATATTTAAAAGGCGAAAATACTCCAAAAATAAAATGTGGCTAACCACGTTTTTACAATAATCCCTTCAATTTTAATTTGCTAATAAATAAATAAATGTATCTTATACGCATAGAAAATATAAATGATGTTAGACCATATCGCACACCTAGTGCAAAAGTGACTTAACTCAAAATTTTTCATTTTTCAGAAATTGAAAAAAAATATTTGCAACTTTATACAAATTGAAACATAAAGAAACTGGGTGTGCGATATATACAAATATTTCAAACTAAATTGTTAATCTTTTGTTAGATATTTAATCTGACATAATTATAGTTAACATCATTTAATGTCACATATATCATATCACATATTATAGTATAGTATATTTTAAGATGAATAACATAACACAATATATAAATTTTTTTAAACGGGTACTTTGTAATCCTTTTCATTTGATTTAGACTGCCGTTTCTGGTATTTAACCTTCATCAGTAATTTTGGTACACTACAATATTTGTCATCTTTTTAATTGTTATATTTAAAATTTTCTGTGCTTTAACTGATAGCGGTACAGTCAAACTATTTTTTAATACCACATACACATGAAAAAGTAAGGGAATGTTTCCTATTGTGGCCTGTGCCATAAAGTGAACCTTTCGTTTTGTTGCATAAATATGTCAAAACTGTCAACTGTCATCCAGTTTACTTTTTGCTAGCACTATTTTAAAAAAGTTTCGACTTGAATGCATACGTTTTTCTTGGATTTATTATCGTCTCTGTTCTGGAATTAGTAAAATTTTTCAAATTCGTAATATTGTGTTCTTGAATTCGTACGTTTTGGTGTTTTCAAAGATTTTTAAAAATTATTTTAACTATCAAACCCTCTAGATTTTTACGCACATACAAAATTTAAGGAAAATTTGTGATTTGGTAGAAATATTTTTTTTTTTAAGATAGAATTAAAGCAAAATAATTGCAACTAATGTAAAGAAAAACTAACCATTACCAAATAAAAGTATATTTTTTAACCACCAGAAAGGTTATTATATGAACAAGTAGCATTTTAAATAACTCTTAGAAATAATGTGTAATTTCCAAAAAAAAAAAATATATATTTTAGATGTTTTCTGAAATACATTTTTTGGCTGAATTTCAGTTTATGGGGGACACCCCTAGAGAAAAAATCTGAATATGCCATCCCCTTCAGAATGTTCCCAAGAGTACGAAAATCATAATGAATAAGGGGGCTCACGCCCCCTATGGGCGTGGCAGTCGAAAAACGACCCGGCCCACCTACGTAGACAATATGGGTATCAAATGAAAGCTAATGTCTTCACGATTCCAAAAATAGCCATAGTTGCCAGATCGGGCGGTTTTTGCAGCCGATACGGCCATTTTTGTTAAATAGGGGCGGGGGTGAAAAACGACCCATGCCACCTACTTAGGCAATATTGGTATCAAATGAAAGGAAATGTCTTCACGATTCCAAAAATACCCGTAGTCGCCAGAATTTGAGGAAGATATGTTAATTTTTATAAAATGGGGGAAGGACTTTTTTTTGTTTATTTCTTTTTAGCTCGGCCAGAGGCCGAGCACTCGAGATCCCCGCCGTCTAGAATTAAGACATACTGGAGTTAAAAACCCCTAAGCCCGGCCGTAGGCCGGTCACGCAGAAAAACTTTACTAAGCGAATTTTTGTTTGATTTTAATAAAATATAAGCAAAAAAAAAGGAAAAAAAAAATTTCCCCCACCCCAAATTTTCCCAAAATGGCCATATCGGCTACAAAAATCGCCCGATCTGGCAACTACGGCTATTTTTGGAATCGTGAAGACATTAGCTTTCATTTGATACCCATATTGTCTACGTAGGTGGGCCGGGTCGTTTTTCGACTGCCACGCCCATAAGGGGCGTGAGCCCCCTTATTCATTATGATTTTCGCACTCCTGGGGTCATTTAAGGGGGCGTGGCATTTTTTTTTTTTTCCAGGGGTGTCCCCCATAAACTGAAATTTTGCCCATTTTTTTATTGTTGAAAAATGTTAAAACTTTAAATATTTTCTTGAAATCAATAAAAATAATTCTAAATTGTGCGTCCCGGTAGGCTAGTTGGTAGCGTGCTGGCTTATCAGTGCGGGGGTCGTGGGTTCGATTCCCATCAGAGGCACTGGTCTGTTTTCGCTACAACGCGCCGAAGGCCATAATAGCTAATGCTCGGTTAGGGTAATAGTATATAATTTGTAATTATATGACTATTAATTAATAAAAAAAACTTTTAAATCGTATGAACCAAGTGTTTGTTTCTTCAAACAACATATATTTAATAACAAAAAAGTATATATATATTTTATTTAATAACTAACACTTTGGCGAATTCGATTTTCGTAAAAAATAGAGAAAGTGAATTCAAGAATTTGCCGAACTATATGCATTTAAACACAAGCAGATTCTTTTTCGTTAACGCCATTAGTTTGTGGAGAACCTTACCAGTAAGGTTAAAACTTATACAGAGAAAAAACTGCTTTAAAAAAGCTCTTTTTGAATATTTTACTCTAAACAATTAGCTTCAACTCTCAATATTTATTTTTCTCATTAACATTTTGTTAAATAAATTATAAAAAAAAATAAAAAAAAATAATAAAAAAAATAAAAATAATAAAAAAAAAAAAAAATCAAATCTACATGTTGCTTTAACTAGCTAGCCAACTTTATTAAAAATTGTCCTAATATTTATTAAAATTTTTATCTTAAATTTTTATCCTATTTTTATCTATTATATTAATATACACTACATATTGACTTTTCAAGTGTCTAAATGTTTTTAAATGTCGTTACTACTATTATAATTATGACTTTCTATTATGTTATACCAATTGAACTATAAAAGAATTTTATTCTTAATGTTCTAATAATGAAACAAAATAAATCTAAATCTAAATCTAAATCAAAAAAAAAAGAACACCAAGACATTTAAATTGGTTTTATATTTTGAGAAATTTGATTCCAGAAAAGGGACGCAATATAAAGCGTAATTTTTCGTAAACAAAAAAAGTGAATAACAATCAAGTTTTACAGAATTTTCAAACTCGGATTTTTGTAGACGTCAAAAATTTTATTCACAATTTTAATAAAACTAATTGATTCCATAAATCGCAAATATAAAAGTTAGCATTACATATTGAGCTATAAACGATACATAAAACCTTTTAATAAACAAAATTAAAATAAATTGGAATTTAAATATAAATTTTTGTCGATTTACTTCATTTTCTTAACATTTTAGCTTTTAGAGGGGTTTTAATTGAGGTCCACTTTAGAGTACGTATTTCCCTAATGTGGACCTTTGGAGTTGTTTTGAAAATTGTTATATAACTTTTTAAAATTAGATGCCACAAGAAAATGATATGTAGCCGAAAAATTTCCAAGAAGCTGTCCTATAAGCTGATGTATTTGGATTTGGAACATTCCACTTAGTTTTTTTATATAGTCTTAATACCAGGAGGTGTAGGGCCACGGCCACATTGGGAAACATTCCCTCGCCTTTATTTTCAAAAAGTGAAAAAAATTACTTTTTTTAAAAAAGACATTAAAAAACACACCTTTTTATTTATTTTAATTTAATTTCTAGAATTCTACTAAAGCAACAAGAGAATCTATACAAATATCTTATAACATCGTATTAAATCAAGCTCCTTTAAAAAAGTTAGTATCACTGCCCGTACACAAAGCTCAAGATTCTCAAAGCAATCCCAACCTAAGGAGCTTACTAGCCATACCATCAAAAGAAAGACAAGATCCTGGTACTGCTAATACCAGCCCAAAAATAATTGTTAACGAAAATGTTGTGAAAAATATTCAAACAAAATTGGAATCGAATGGTTTTACCATTAAACGCATAAAAGTTGCAACAACATCATCAACTCAAGACTTGACCTACAATACCAGCTCCTTAGATATACAAACTATTACAGATTCCACTGAAACTGCAGTGTCCTGTAAATACTGTAAACTTAAATTTTCAAATCTCAAAATATTGGCACAACATCAACTTGTACATTTAAATGTAAGCACAAATAAAATCTTTCAGAAGCGTTTATTACCGAAAAACTTAAGACGTGGACGTCTTATTATAGTTAATGAGTCTAAAACTATACGTTGTCTAAATTGTTGGCGCATTTATAGTGATAATAAAGCCATTTTACAGCATTGGTCATGTGGTGATTGTGATTTCTATTGTTCTATATGTGGAAAGGAATTTCCACAATCCCCAAAGTTGTTAAGGGAACATATACCAGGAGAACATGGAATAAGTTATCGTTCTGCAATGCGTCAATTTGTTATCAGTCATTCGATAGGTATACAGCCATTGGCAGCATTTGGATTACCATTGAAAATGCCATCTCATCTGATTCCTAGCATTAAACAACAAATGGCAACAAATGTTATTAAAAAAGTTAATAAATATAGAAAACCACCAAGGGTAAGTTAAATCTTAAATACATACATATAAAAATGTTTAAATATTTGTATTTCTAATTTAAACAGACATGTACTAAAAATGATGATGGTACCATAACATGTAAAGTTTGTCATAAAGTCTTTGACAATTTTAGATCCAGTAACTCTCATATGCGTAAACATAAACCTCCCTTAAAATACGGTGACAAAAGTTTCTCTTCTCCCAATAAAATCGATTCTTATAATACACAAGATGAACATGCATTGATGCAACCAACTACAAGTCATCAACAATGGAATCCACGACAAACATATGAAGCATTACCGACATTACCAATACAAAAACCTTCTCGACCTGCCTATCGAGTTATAACAAAAAATGGTCCTTTAACTGGTATTAAAACGAAAATTGTACAAAAACGTCAAGAATTTTTGGCAAACACTAAAATTCGTGTTAAAACTATGGAAAGTCTTACTGGTAATAATCCATCATCATACATGTCAACAGCAAATGATGATAATATAATAGTTCCCGAATTAATACCGCCAGTTATTAAATCGGAGCCCATTATGGAAACTGAAACGTTTAGCAATGACAGACGTGTTGAGCAACACAATGAATATATTCCATCACCGCCAGTTATTAAAACAGAACCTATGGCTAATGTCGCTTATGATGATACAGACAATTATTTATTATGTTTTATTTGCAATCAAAGTTTTGTTAATAGTAATGAGTATCAAATGCATACTATGTATGTTCATAATATGCATTAATTTGATGATAAAATTACATAGTTATGTGACTTGACTGAAAATCTTCAAAATTTGGTAAAATTTTAATGAACTTATGCATATAATTTGTAAATTTTTAAAGCAAAGTTACAAAGTTAAAGGAACAAAACTTCAAACAAAATTTGTTCAATATTATATTTTTCAAATTTAAGAATACAATTAAAACAATAAATTTCAGATTAAAATAAAATTATTTTGAAATAACCAGTGTATTAAAACCCCATGAAGGCCTAGTTTTTGGAATGTCAAATAACTATGAACATAGTTAAATGTGGTTTAAAACTGAAATTCTGTTTTCAAAAAGAGTTTAACTGCAGGAAAATGTTGTTTCCACAAATATATATCAATAATTTGATATCAGCGATTAAGTCCCAGGTGCTTCAAATCTTTCAAAATGTTTAGAAAGAAAATAGGAGTCAGCCGCTACTCGGTTAAGTCAATTTGTTTTATAAATTAAGTTTCCTATTAACTATTTGTAAATATTTTTTCACATTTTTCAATTTTAAGTAGCTTAAGCCCAATAAATTATATATAAAAAAATAATGAAAATGAAACTTTTCAAGTTCGAGGCCATACTCTATATTTCTTTATTATGATATTGTCCTAACAAACAAGTTTTCAATTTATTTTTGATCAATGGTGATAATCGTTAACTTCGAGCTCATATATTAGTTCTCATTTAGTGGGATAACTAGGTTATATGAATGTTTGATGTTTGCATGATATTGTCATTTCTTTCAAAACGTATTCTGATGATGGGAACCTAGAAAATTCCCGAAATAGTTCTATCAACACATTCCTGAAAGTGGTCAATTAATAAATTTGAAAACAAAAACTCTATAGATTATTTGTTAGGACAATATCCTAATAAAGAAATATAGAGTATGGTCTCGAACTTGAATCATTTTCATTTTTATTGCACAATTAAAGGTCGAAAAAACATAATTTTTATTTTTAATAAAAATTATATCAAACTTGTAAAAAAATAAATATATTTTATATGAAATTTTTAAGATTAGCATAACATTATCCTTAACATTGCATTGAATAAACATACAATATTATTAATTCTTAATTTCACTGTATTGTTCTGTATAAATATCTTAGGTTTTGGATATAAAAAAAATCTTGGATACTGAGACACAATTTTCTCTAGCTATTTTGAATTTGTGGACTAAAATTATTACTCTGAAACATTCTAATAACTGACACACTTAAGAGTGGAAACTTGCCAATAACAGACAATTTCGATTTCCCAAATAAATATTGTAGAGAAAATATATACCTCTTGACCGGACGATAACACTAAAATAACTAAACTTTTTGTACTAGGCCAGCGCTGGCAAACAGTGAAACAAGCCGACCAAAATAATCGGCGGCGCAGACAAATAATCGGCGGCGGCAGCGGCTTGGTCGGCTTAAAGCAACATTTTACATGTACTTTGAAGAGGATAGTACAAAAATTAAAAATGTAAAAAAATAGTTTAAAGTTACAGATATTTTAGATCAGAAGGCACTATGCACCGCGACCAATGTAGGTCTTTTGTGCTGCCTAAAGTTACCTACAGATTCAAGCTACCTATAAATCCAATTATCCTATTAGGCAAAATGTTCGCGATGTCGGAAGGCGAAATGAAGCGATCAATATACAGATAAAGATACAGATATTTAAAACAAACAGATATTTAAAGAGGCCATAAAATAGAAATCCGAGCCTACTTCTACAAACCATTTAGGGGTTTTATTTTAACCAAGGATAGATACAGTAACCGCTGAAATTCTGATTCACCCAGATTAAATTTTGCCCCACCTAAGTGAAATACAAAATAAGGGCCTATATTTTTTTTTAATTATTTATGAAAAAAAAAATTTATATAAAATCATTAACTGCATAGAAGTAATAAAATAATGAGAAAAATCACTCAATTACTAAGAATCTATAAAATGTATAAATTAGAGTTGTAAGCATTAAACTTAATTAATTTTGTGTTTAGGTAGCAGATACTCTTTCGTCGTATTTGTTATAATTCAATTCTAGCAAAAAAAAAAGATGAAAAAAAATATTATTTGTTACATTCCAAAAGCTTTAAATAATACTGATGATTTGACCACTGTAGTCAACATTTTCCCTAAATATAGCTATATCAGTTCAGAAATTACTAAAAAAATAAGCTAAATTTTTCAAATTTTATTCCCGAATAAAAAAATGTATATGGAGCTTTATGTAGTCATATCAATTTCTATGGGACGCCATATGTAATCTTATTAAATTTCATCCGTAATATGAGCCCATATAATTGTATTTGTTTGTATGGGTTGATATATAATCTGATGCAGTTAGATTAGTGTCCAGTACAATTTTATCCGAATTATGGTCCGATAGAATTGTACTAGATTGTATCAGTTTTATATCTAATTGTATCAGTTTATATCTAAACTGATACAAATATATATATTTATATAAAAATCAGATATTATATGTTCATCCTAACATATCCGTTAAATCCATTAAAAATATTAAGAAACATATTACTCTTTTGAGGTTTTCAAAAAAGTAACCGCATAAATCTTTTTAAAGTTTTAATATGCATTAGGGTGTCAAGAAAGTGTTTAAACGATGAGTATTATCCAGTTGATTATGGGACAAATAAAAAATCAAGAATACTTATCGCTCATTTACTGCAAGACTGACATAACTCAAAAAACA
This sequence comes from Delia radicum, assembly GCA_021234595.1. Taxonomy (NCBI): domain Eukaryota; kingdom Metazoa; phylum Arthropoda; class Insecta; order Diptera; family Anthomyiidae; genus Delia; species Delia radicum. The sequence goes on along the minus strand of CM037851.1, from coordinate 184,727,043 downwards.
CGATTTTGGAGAAATCGACTTTAAAGTTTTCAATCCATATCTGCCTCGCTCTACCCTTTCTCTGTTTATTTGGTCACGTGTTTTTATAAATAGGGGGTTTTAATGTATTTTTCTCTTAGTGAGAGTTGTGTGCGAATTCGCTAATTATCGAGAGACCCGTGAGTGGAACAGTTTCTCTATGCAGTATATAAACACACTACACTTTAAAGGCACCCACTTTAAAGAAAATATATAACATATTATCATCTATCTCGAAAAGTATACATGATATTAATATGAAATTTTTACACAATATAACATAACTAATAAGTCTGCATCATTAACTCAAAAATCGCATTTTTTGACTTATTACAGTCTTGTAGTAAATGAGCGTTATGACATACTTCAAAAAATTTCCACACCTGTTGAAACCAACATTAGATGCCTCTTATTTATCAATTTTATGAATTGAGAGGAACGATGGACAGGGTTAGGTTGGCTATACTTAAAAGCTATGACGTGAAAAGTTTTATGTTGAAACGTCTTTACCGAAAGTATTGATGGGCATTTAAAAGTCGAAAATTTAAAAAATGACTTGAAACTTTCAGATCCAAACCAATACAAAATGGAATCACTAGACTTTGGTGATACATTCACTGAAAAAGTAATTTCCATATCGCTGTTTGGTGAAAAGTTGTATGGCGGTTTACAAGTGAAACCAAAATTTTCCGATTTTTAAACTTTCGCATTATTTTACATAGGGTTTTTGCACCGTTTCATGGAATTAAGTTTTAAGGACAGTATTTGCGAAATTATGTAATTTTGTATAGTTTGAGGTATATAAAGTTGATAATCGCGGGTTTCTTTTTAAGTCGTAATATATGACAAAAATGTATGATGTATGTATGATGTATGAATAGTGTATTTTTATATTTTTTAGTGGTGTAATATATATTTTAAAATGTTATAAATGCAATGAGATCTATAAATTGATGTAGATTAACAAAGTTTTTAAATGGAATACAGCTACTGAAATGTGTGTTATTTTGTTTTATTATGATAAGGACACAAATTCTAAGCAAGACGAAGTGGTTCCGACAAATTTTAATTAATAAACTTAAAAACGGCAGGCAAAATTCGTTATCGGTTTAACTAAACCAAGTTTAACTGACATCCCAAAAACTCGACCTTAGAAAACTCTGTTATTTAAAATAAGGAATAAACAAGTTTAAAATTATGGATAAAAATGTTGTAGAATTTAGAACATTACTGGCCTATCCATTTTAACACAACATTTTAATACAATTTTGGTATGCTGAACATTAGTTTAGATTAGTTTTCGATGTGTTTTATATTTCAATTAAACATCATTTTTAATCAGTTTTGCCTCAATACAGTGAATTTAATTTAAATTGTTAAGAACTTGTTGTTTGAATATCTACGGAAGTTAATCTTTGATCTTTATATACCTGGGTAAGATTCTTTAAGAAAAACGATATCGGTTTGTTTAAAACGGTAAATAAATTGCTATCGTTTGACGATTTTACTTACGAAAACGTTAAACTAAACGATAAAAAATTGTTGTTTATTACCAAAATTGGAAACATTATTTTAAAATTGTATGTACAGTCAAAGCCCAAAAGCACAATAACTGCTTTAATTTTCATTTCTAATAAATTCAACATTTTGTGAAATATTAAAATAATGTGCAGTCGATTTAGTACAAAAACAGGTTGCGATACAACACAATATAACATTCGTTATACCCTGCCTTGGCTGTCATATCTTAGTAATTTAACTTCGAAAAGTGAAGGATAATCGTCTATCGCTCTACAGAATGCATTTAATGTTTTTCATGTTAATGGATGTTTTCGGGATTTTGTAAGAAACTGGAAAATTCTCGTTTTTTAATTGTATGCCTTTAGTTTTCACCGGACCTAATAGGGACATTTTTATGAATCGTATTTTGACTTTTGTTGGGCGCCACTAGAATGCAATGACCCAGTCAGAAAAAGACAAACGGAGCACAGCTGGCAAGGCACTTTGGCAGGTTGTACAAGTGCTGGCAACAAGTTCTTTCCCAATTCCAAAACATCATTAGACAAGTTCGATCTTACCTGAAATGATTCTTCAGCCAAATTATTTAGTTTATTGCCACGTAAACTTAAATGCTCCAATTCATCCAGATTCATAAAGGCACGACGCTCAATGCGTTCAATTTTATTGTCATCTAAATGAAGTTTTCTTAAGGCCTAAAATTATAATTTCAAAAATAATTTATTCTCAAGTTTACAACCGAACTATAGGAAATTTGTGTATTACAAATATTTACAAACCTCTAAATCAAAAAATGTATGCTGAGAAACTTGTGTCAAGTGATTGAAGCGTAAAGAGATCTCTTCCAGTTTTGAATGTATATCGCCCTGTAATTGGATTAAACATATTTTATAATATTTGCTCATGTTTAATAGTTCAGTGTTAATACCTGGAATGTTCCTTTCATAACTTGTTCAATGCGATTGTCATGTAGCTCTAAAAGTCTTAAATTCTTTAAGAAATGAAAACTAGTGTCGCTCATACTTTGAATTTTATTATTACTCATATCTAATTCCTGTAAAGATGTCAAGTGACGCAAAGGTTCCGACGGCAGTCCAGTACCCGAAAAACCATGAGCAATTTTCAACGATATCAAAGAATGACCAATCTATAAAAAAAAAAAGAAAAATTTTTGTTTTTCATAATTTTAAAATCCTCTTTACAAACCTCATCAAATGCATCATTTTCTATGCTGGCTATAGAATTCTCACTAAAATCCAAACGTTTTAAGCCCCGTACATGTTTGAAGGCATGTGCTTGAATATTCGATAATGTGGCCCGTGTTATTTGTAAATCCTCTAGCTCCACACCAAAATCCTTGAAATCATCTGGTCCTATAGAAGTGGAACTCATACGTGACATGGATAACGAACGCATATTCCTCATTCTGGTCATACTTTTTGTAAATGAATAAAAAAACTTTTTTTGATGCTAAAAATGCCAAATATTGAACTTACTTGCGTAATGTTTGTAGATTTGTTGGATCATTTTGATCTCCGCTTAGATCCAATTTGAGTAGAGTATACTGCATGGTATTAAAGGTTTCGGTGGGTTGTTCAATTTTGATTTTATTATCACGCATACTGATTACTCTGAAATATTATTGAAAATAGAATTTTTTTAATTTTTTGTTTCAGGATTTAATGTCAAAAATACCAAAATCAGCAATAGAAGGATTACCAATGTTTAAGCTTTAAGAAATTAAATTTTTTTAAACGGACACTGCACTTTAATGCGTAAAATTTACCTTGAATTCATTTAACATTACCGTACCCATAGTCTAGAACTAAGATAAATATATATTAGCAATAAGTGAAATACGTCGGCAGAGTAACGGTTTAATATTGCTTATTGCCGAGCTTATGTTAAGGGTATGGGAACATGCATTTATGTTAACTCTTTTACAGTAAACGATTTTATTGAAGTGACACAAATATGTATATGTGTATAAAAATTATGAAATATCTAAAGGTCCGCCAAATAACTTTTTTTTTTGAACTCCTGAACCAATTGGACTTTGTATGGCGTCATACTAAGGTCTTTATGCAAAATTCGTCTCAATGATGTCTCCGAAATGTTCAATTGTTGAGAACGACGGTGAATTGATGTTGATGGCGCTTCACGCACACTTTCTGCCACAGCAGCAATATTCTCGGGTGTACGCACTGTTTTTGGCTTTTCACGCTTTGGTTTATCGATGAGGATTCCAGTTTCTTTCACTTTTTTCACAAGATAACGAACATACGGACCATATTCGTTCAGCGGAAGGATAAAACTAATTATCTGTCAAATCAGACATGAGCTAAGTGTTACCATTCACGAAATAAGTACTAGTTGGAAAAAAAGTTAGATGGCGGACCCTTTACAAGATTGCCATTACTTAAACACAAACAGGGTTAACATAATAATGGAAACAAAACACAACACTTCAAAATAACTTCAACACTTTCCCCTTGTTATGTGATGTTAAGAAGCCGATTAAGAAGTCCAAGTTGATATTTGAGTCGCAAAGGTTTTATCATTATATCTGCAAGTTGTCCTTGTGTTGCAATTTGTTTGACTTCCAATTTAATCTCAATTACTTTATCCAGTACGAAAATATGCTTGAGGGCAATATGCTTTGTACGACGTTGATATTCGGGGTGAATTATCGACTTGCAAAATAGGAATGTCTTTGTAACCAAAAGTTTCAGCATACAAACGGCTCATACATATAATCTCTTTGGTTGCCTCTGTTGCTGCAACAATTTCGGCTTCTGTTGTTGACGTTGCAACCATCGTCTGCCTTTGGCTTAGCAATGATACTGCTCCCCCAGCAAATTTTAAATATTACAAAAATGTAGATCTTACAGTTTTGGTACAGTCGACAAAATCTGCATCACTGAAGCATTCTAATTTAGTATTTTTAAAATTATATGTGATACTAAAATTAAGAGTACCAGCAATGTATCTAAATACTCTTTTTACACTAACAATATCAATGCTTGAGGCGTTTTTCAAAGTCATTGATAAAATCTCAATGCTAAATCAGGTCTAGTGCCAAGCATTAAATACGTAATACCCCCAACTGCTTGTCTATAAGGAAATTTGGTTTCCTTGTTTAGTTCTTTTTCTTCCCCTGATCCCGAAGAATCTCTGTTCTTAATCATTGGTGTTGATACACTTTTACAATCAGAAAACTTGAACTTTTCCAGCAACCTTTCGCCATACGCTTCTTGACTTAATTGTATCTCTTTTAATTTCAAGTCCCAAAAATTATGTTGCATCTCTTGACACAATTTTGAATTCTCTTTTTAGATCATCTAAAAACAAGTTTAAATTTTCTACATCAGTAGCTGCTACTAATCCACACACTCATTTACAAGCAAGAATCTGACTCACAAGCCAAGTTGTAGAAAATAACTTCGAAATCTTCGATTCCAACATCTTGGTGCTTGCTTCAATCCATATAAGCTTCGTTTTAGTTTACATACTTTTTTGTCCTAATCTTCATATCCTTGTGGTTGCTTCATGTAAATGTCTTCTTCTAACTCACCATACAAGAATTCTGTTACTTAAAATAGCTCTTATCGTTCCCAACTTAGCCACAGGAATGAACGTCTCATAATTGATAACTTAACTAGTCGCCCTTTAAGTTTATCGATAGTACCATCAGGGTTCGTCTTCACTTTATACACTCACTTAGAAGGAAGAGCTTTTGCAACTTTAGGAAGAATTTCCATATCCCACGTATTGTGATCATGGAATCCATTGCTGCTTTCTATTGCGAACTTTGTTTGCTATTGATCGCTTCATCATATGTTAACGGAGTTTCTATGCTGCATAAAAAAATCTTGAGAAATCATTACATAGTTGGAGATTAATCTTTGGTCTCTTAAACGTTTTGCAAAATGGTTTTCATCTTCATCATCAGAATCTCTTGACTTCTTGTTCAATTCATTGTCTTTTACCACTCTTTCTTGATCTTAAAACGTTCATTTTCTTCTTGATCTTAACGTTCATTTTCATCGTATTCAAGTAGATAAACTTTTACGGGTTTAGAGTACATTTTCTTAATTTTCGGACATGGAACATTGACAAAACAATAACATCCAATTATTCTTAGATGTTTAATTATGCCATAGCTCGTAAGGACTTATACCATCAATAGCAGACTTTTTAGTACGATTCATCAACTCTTCCCAAATAGCATCAGGAAATTCAGCATCCTGAATATCCATCACAGAACTTAGCAATTTTTGGATGTGACGCTTATCCTGGTGTCCCCACCGTTCATGGTTCAACTGTAATAAGAAATCATGAGTTACAGATACGTTTATTTGATCGTCTTTGTTTGGAGCTATTGCTTTGCATACATTTTAAATTTGGTTTAAAAACTAGTTTCGTTAAAAGTAATAAGCTTTTCATTAATTTTAGGAAATTTTCAGTGCACTTTATGAAGAAAAGTTACATTAGTTTTCAAACTATTTTCATTATTTTTCGTCCACTAAAATTTTCTTTGTGTAGAAATTATCTTTATCATCGTAGTTTTTTAGGTTTATGTGCTATTAGAAACTGGCGAAATTATTCTGCAAAACATTTCAATGTAAAATAAAATATCTCGAATTTATAGATTTTTGCACAATTATCCATTAACCAATAAATTAGGACAAATTGCGTATTGGGCTTATTTAATAGTAGATGCTTGACAAAAAGAGCCTGCCTATTATGCACAATACCAAATAAAGACAATATATTCTTGACATATGGAGAACAACAATTTTTGAAGTGCAAAATATTTGATCAAATGAAAAATCTGGATCCAAGCCTGGTCTAATATTTTTTGTCAACAACATATCCAAGTTTCATTAAAATCTGCGGATTCACCACTGTTTAGTTTCCTTGCGTTTGTTGCAAAAAATACTCTTTCCCGTTATCTCGAAAATTTTAGGGTATAGTACAACTTCTCAAACCGGTTTTGTTATACACTCAGCTAGACCTACAACCTACACTAGGTCATTTGCCGAGTGAGTTTTCTGTGTAGCATAGTGTTATTAACGTTAAAAACTCAACATTAAGATCGACATAGATGCGATATACTATTTTTAGGTGAACAGTGGGTATGTAAAGACTGCTGTTCGTTTTAATACAGTTAATGTACTGTATTTAGTTATTATTAACTTAAGTATTTGTTTGCCAGCAGATACGCAAAATAAATGCATATTAGCATGGTTGGCAAGAGCTTCCCAAATAAGAAAAGTCGTTGAAATAATACCTTAAACTAAAAACAGTAACGTTATTCTATACATTTTCTTATTGGTATTGAAACTGTATCGCTTGCCAGTCATGTTTATAAGTCTTGAAATAAGGTCGTGCACTTCTAGTCCCACTTAAGGAAGCCATACAAATTACATTAACCAAAAAGTACATTCATTGTACCATGTACAACAATGTATAACAAGTAAGAGACGATTGTTTTGCAAAAATGTTAATGTATCACGAGCATGTGATGACTACAATCGGCTTAAATAAAAATTGAAATATATATTCAATATTTCCTTTCCTTTTGTTTTTTTTTTTCAAAATTTATATGGCGCCAATTTATATAGAACAAATACTTATGAATGTGACGAAAACACTAGACTTAATACACTTGCAATACTTATTTTTATACATGGAAACAATAAAAAATTAATTCAAAAACACGGAATATGATTTTTTTAATTTTATATAAAGTATTTTGGTTATTTATTTTCCAACGATGTCTTCTTTTGAAGACGGCTAAAAAATGTGGATTTGAAACACATCTTTATTAATAGACCTACATATATAACCTGAATCCAAATCTGGCAAATATTTTTTTTCTATAGCAAGGTTGAGGTTAAGAAGAAGAATAAACGGTTTTCTCTAAATAACAATACCAAGTCATGACCGTTTATCGATCACACCCAAGTATGGCCTCGAATGTAATGCAGCTAAATAGCAGTTTCTTATTAGCTTTTTCTGTTATTGTATATAATACTCAGAAGTGACCAACACTAACAAACACAAATGTTCTATTTTTAGATTTTTGTTTATTTTTATAATCTCCTCCGTTTCTTTTTTTTTCATTAGCAGTTTTTGAAACAATGCGATTTTTTTATTTACATCATTCACCCCATTTTTTTGTATAGTTTGCTTCATTTTTCCAATGAACAAATTTTTGTATTAAAATTGCAAATCTATTGAAAATAGTTAACTAGTTTTCCATAAAATAGTTAACTAGTTTTCCATATGCTTCAAATAACAAAGTAAAAAAGTTGTATTCATGTTAAAATATATTATTAGCACCAACTTAAAAAGTCGATGCTTCGTTACCGGTAGTTTTAAATACCGTTATATATTAAAAATAATACTAAATTATTTTTTAAAGAATTTTCTCTTTAATACATTTATTTAGCTTTTTAGGTGGATGCTTTTCTAACTTCAAAATTCAGAATTCTACCTTACAGGCCTTGCATATGTCATTTCTGTCATTGAAACCTCTGTTATTCCAAGATTTTATGAAAACCTCAAAAGGATGTAGAGTGCAGAAACACGTATTTTAAACTTCAGACTTTTAGCACAAATCGTTTGTGCAGGACCTTAATGAGAGACTTCCTCGTTTTGTCCTTCGCCGTAAAATTTTTTTACACTAACAATAAATTAAAAATGTTTCTAGCTCCAACTATTTATGCTGTGTGCTTAAGCCGGAAATGGGGGCAGGATATAAGCAGTCTTAAGGCAGGGAAAAGAGGAACTGACCAATATGATTTGAGTCCTAATGGTCCATTGACACTTAAATCGCACTTTTCGAGAATGACAAGTGGTGACCGCAGAGTTTGAAGGGCTTGTGGGAAGAACGATAAGATCCTGTAACACTTCTTATGTCTATGTCCGGCATTTGAGGGTATCACGGCGAGAAATTGGCTACGGGACGTTTAACCGTCGCTGGAGTGTTAGCGGGGTACTGAATTTGGGAAAATGTCCGGAGTGTTTGTTCCCGGATGGGAGAGCGCACATCATGCATATGGATGATCACGAAGGGCGAGGGACCCACTATCAATCTTGTCAAGCCCCACACCATTACCTCTACGTTGGAGGAGGAATCTACAAACCTAATTTTAAGTGCATTACTTCCGCCGCTTCGGGAAACCGTTTAGGAAAATACATTTCCCCAAATGAACACTCATTTTACAACGTTCTTTTCAAAAGTTCCAAACAATAATATGAAGAAGCTCATATAACAGTGAACAAATATTTAAAATTTAAGATATCTACCTAAAAGGGTATAGACATGCCGTCAATGACCGTTACTTCTTCCAACAGGAATTTGCAAAAGTCTAGTCTACGTGGTTAGAAAAACAAACTTATCAACTAACTTAAGGGTTTTGGCCAGGCTGTTAAGGGGGACCTTTTCGTCTTGTTCCCCTATTATTATTACGTAACTGGTAAAAATTCCAAATCGACCTTAACCGTGATTTTTGACATATTACAAGAAACATATGTTTTAAATATAAAACTTTTAGCAATAGGGGCTTGGGCAGCACTTCACAGGAATAAGCGGTTTAGACTGGCTGTTAAATGGGAGACTATTCCCCGTTTTAAACTGCCAGTAGGAATTTCGAAAAATCCCGTCTATTCAGATGTGATAAGTAGGGCAGGCAAACATAAGCTAGAGCTTGTTTTTTATTTGTATGAATAAAACTATTTCTGATCATGAAATTTTTTAAATTTTAAGCTATATTTTTTATAGCTTTGTTTAGCTTATTTTTGATATTTGATTATTTTAGCTTACTTTGTAAATATTATTTGCTTTTTTTCTTTAAAAATTAAGCTAATTTTTGTTTTTTTTTTTTCTTTTAAGAGCTTTTTTCTATTTTTTAGCAATCGGTATTTTTAAGTGAAATTTGAAAATTTAATGTTGGTTTATCAAAAAACATTTGGATAAACTAATTTGAAGTTTAGAAAAAATAATTTCTCTATAACACCTCAGTTTGACTGACACGAAGTTCCAGGGAACAAATTTTACGGAAATTTTTTTTTGTAGTGACGGTTTTAATAAAAAGTTATGAAATTAAACGACTTATTTTTATATTTAAAAGGCTTATTTATCTGTTTTCGAGCTTTTTTAGTCACTTTTTAGAGCTGTTTTTTGGTTGTCAAGGGGAGATATTTAAGTACTTTAACCCCTATTTTTACCACGTTTCTGGCCAGAAATCCACAAAGTATGATATATTTAAATTTAAATTTTTTAATTTCTTTCCAAAGAGAATGCCGCCAAGGGCGAGAATTTCCCTTCTTTCCCTTTAACGAAGTAATTTCCAAAAGTAATGTCTATAGGTATTTGTACTAGTGATTAGGAACCGACATACCAAACTCCATACTTTAGTGGTTTGGCCAGGCAGCCAAGGGAGATACTTTCCACTTTTTGCCCCTTGCCACAAAAATTTAAAAAATTCCCGTCTTTACCGATATTTACTCGTGATAGGGAACCCACATACCTAATTTCAAGTTCATCGCTTTGGTGGTTTGGCCTGGCCGACAAAGGGGGACTCTTTTCGTGTAAGTCATATAAAAAAAACCATGGAAGATTTTTGTATCTATTTTTCATACATAATCAAACATAAGGACGAAAACAATATGTATCGTATACAATAAATTGCGGATTAAAAAAAATTAAATTTTGTGTTGTCACCAGCTTCTCAAAGTTATTGTCTATTAACTAAATTAAAGAAAAAACAAAATATTTAAATTTAATAAAGATTAAGTGCGTATTTGTAAACTAAATAATTATAGTGACTATTAATGTAGCGTGGTCAAATTGCAAACAAATATACGTTCCGGTAGATAGACTAAAGCGAAAGACAAGAACACACATATTACGTAATTTTGTATGTCTCTTTTTTCTTGTTGTAAAAAAAGGGGTTGTATATTTAATTTTTTGTAATTTTGTTTTGTTTCGCTTCTAGAAAGATGCCACCGTTAAGACAACCATTGATGCAAGTAGTTGAAAGATAATTTATTTATGTTATATATAATTATTTCTATATATTTGCAGATATTAAATTAATTCGTGTCGGCAATGTGGGAGTATGAATATTTTTATATTTTTTTCAAAAGAATAACAAAAAAATTATTTTCAAAAGAATAACAAAAAAAAAATTTAAGATTTTCAGCAAATAAACTAACTAAAGTATAATTTTTCTACAAATTTTTTGATTTTTTTTAAGTCTACAAATATTCAGGAAATCATTTTATTAACGTTTAGAAGAATTTTTTAATTTTTTTATTTTTAATCAAGAATTGAAATGTTAGCAAAACTTTTGCTGAATCTACTAATTTTGTTGCTAAAATTAACTTGCTACTTTTCAGCAAAAGGTTTTGCTGACTCAGCAAAAATTTTTGCTGAATTTACTAACTTTTTCTTTTAGTGTAGTGTTATTTCTTAAAAACAATTTAACTTTATATTCAAATTTATTTTACTGTTTACTACTTAAATAAACTATAACAGTTAACGACAAAATATTGTGAGTGTACGATGTATGTATGTGTGTACTATTTACAAGAGGGATTTATGTATTTTCTATGGAATTTGCAGATCAATAATTAGTTGTGTAAGTGTCTATTATTTGCTTACCTTAAAACGTCAAACTTATTGAAAAGTTTATGGTGTAAATGTGTTAAATTATTACCAGATAGATCTAAAATTTGGAGACTATTAACTAAACTATCAAATGCCATGGGTGATATATGAGTTAAGCCACAATAACGCATATAGATTTCACGTATTTTTGCAGGTTTGAATGCATCATCCTGTAAAATTTTCAAAAAAAAAAAAATATTAAACAGATTGTATATAGGGAGGTTTTAAAAACGTTCGACACCCCTTTCAGATAATGGTCTTTAAATTGCATTAAATTTGGTATTTATTTTCTCCTAGTCAATATGAATTTTACGAGTTTTTTATTTTTTCAAAATTCGTTATAGTTCACTTTTGGTCGCTGATCAAAGTTGAAGGTTTTTAACAAAAATTCAAAAATTTAGTGTCATTTTAAAGAACAAATCCTCTTCTTTAAATAGTGTTGCATAAAAATAATTTTTTTACACAAAAAGGATTAATAAATTGAAAAATTGTCCTTAATTCTCTAATATCTAAAAAAAAAAACCCATAATAGATTTTTCTGAGATTTATTTTGCAATTAACTCACAGTATCACTTACAACATATAAAAATGTTATGTTCGGAATCAGAGGTGTACAGCAATAAACTGATTTTTTCCGAAAGTTTCTCTGATAAGTAATATAAAATTTTGTTAACTCATATCGTGCCAATAATAATTTCAATAATTTTCGCCACACATGGAAAAATCGATATGCATGTCAAAAAACGACCGCATGTAGTTAAACTATGTACTCAGATTTTCGTTATCACTTCCTTTGTCCTTTCAAAAGGACACTTCAAGTTAAATTTTGAAACAAATTATTTAAATATATGTACTATTATATATATCAGGACCAAACATTTTAAAAATGTCCTTTTAAAAATTGTATCCTTCAATATGATTGATTGTTTTAAATAAGTTCGTCAAAAAGAAAAAACTCATGCTAAATGTCTGACTGGACTGTAAAAAAATACTCAAATTTCAGTCTTTAGGTTTATTAGTTTCTCAATAACAAAGATTTTAAATTTCCATGTATAAACAAAATTTTAATATATTATATTAAATTTCTTTTGTTTGATTTTTGTTTTTACAGGGATAATTCAAAAGATTGTCATTGCTAAACTACACAGAAAAAACTAAAAACGGGTTTCAATTAAAAATTTTATTGAATCAATTAATATTTTAATTGATTTTGCACCTACCACTGAAATGATAGTATTAACTAAAAAAATTTGCAGACAGTTTATTAAAACTGTTTCAATTAAAATATTAATACTATCAATTAAAAGAGTTATTGTTTTTCTTTACAACCTCAATTAAAAAGTTTAGTTAAATTGATTAAAACTTTAATTGAAACTTGAGAAGAAAACAATGGTAGTTTTAATTGAAAACTCGTATTTTTTATTTCTTTTATATGCCCCCCATTAAATAAAATAAGAAATGTAGGTTTGTAAATTAAATTGACATTTTATTTATAATAAAATTAAAGCTTTTTAATATAAAAATGTATTATAAGAAAACAAATAAAAGTAAAGACAAAATTTTTGTTTTGCTTGTCTTGTCTTGAACTTTTTCTTGTAAGAGGCCTTTTAAACGAAGAAATTAATTGCAGGCAATTTTTGAATTCTCTTTTAAAGTTGATTCTAAAAATCATTTACATTTAAACGAGGAGTTTTTACATGCAATTTTTTTGACGTTTATTTTTCCAATCTTCTTTAATTGTTCATTCGTTGAAATTTAATTTATTCGTAATAATTAAAAATAATATAATTTAATAATATATATAATATAAAATAATATAATTTAAAATAATATATAAATAGTTCTTTATTCCACACTATTTATTTATTATTTTACGAAATATTTTCGATACACAACACTTGAGAGGCCGAATACGAATAAAGCAAATTAACAAGAATACGAACGATAGCAAAAAGAAATGTCAAAAAATATCTTGAAAACGAAAATCGTGCATTTTTTGCTACCCCGCTTGCTTCTCTACACCGTTTGCCTACAAACAATAATTGCAGGCAACGTTGCAGGCAACAAATTGCTCCGTTTAAATGGCCTCTAATTGAATTGTTTTCTTAAAAAAATTACACACAACTTTAAAATGATAGTTTAATGACACTTATACTTATTGAAAATTTAATTATTTACAAAAATAATAGTTTAATTGTCCTTTTTCCATAAGGTTTATTTAAATCCACATGTGCACTTTTATTACCACAGATAAAACCCGAAACTAAATTAAGTTTTCGTGCGTACACGAATATCTCAACAAAAATAGTGTTGCAAACTCTAGTGAAATAACTATGATTTTGCGTGTATTTGAAATCGGTAAACTATTGAACTTATTAAAAGTTACTCATTTGCGATTTTTTTTTTCTTTTTATTTACAAATTAAATAATATATTGATAAAATTAAACCTCTGTTTGATTATTTAATCTAAATAAAATAAAAAAAATAGTTTGCAAATTTAAAAATAATTTTGTTTACATGTTGTCAACACTGTATGGATATATTAGAAAATTCAATAAATTTTTTAATTGAATCAATTAAAAAAATTGTTTAAATTGCCATTGATATTCAAACAATCGATTAATTAGATATTTTTGGGCCATAATTTTTTCTGTGTAATAAAGCTAGAAGGCTGAAATTTGAGTATGTCTTACAGTGTAGTCAAACCTTTTATATTAATTTTTAATTTTCGAATTTATTTAAAAAAATTAAGGTTATTGAAGGGTCAAATTTTTAAAAGGACACTTAAAATTTTTGGTCCTGAAATATTAGGACTTATAATTTTGTAGAATACCAGAGATTATGATCTTTCATCTGATACCCATATTAACATAATTTAATAAGTACAAGTATTTACATAATTGGTTTAAAAATTCAACTTTAAATGTCCTTTTGGAAGAACATATCGCACACCCAGTTCAAAAGTGACTCAACTCAAAAATTTTCATTTTTCAGAAATCGAAAAAAAAATATTTGCAACTTTATACCAATTGAAACATAAAAAAACTCATAACTGTTTTTTGCAACTTTATACCAATTGAAACATAAAAAAACTCATAACTGTTTTTTAGCAACAGTTAACAACAACGGAATACACTGAAATTTTTTTATAGATAAACAAGTGTATTGTGCATAGTTTAAACATATAAACCCCAAAAAATTTAAATTTTGAGTTGAGTCACTTTTGAACTAGGTGTGCGATATGATGTGATAAAGAAAATCTGAGTACGCAGTTTAACTACATGTGATCTTCTGTTTAACATGCATATCGATTTTCCCATGTGAGGCAAAAAATATTGAAATTTGTCGTAGAGTTCTCTATGAACATACAAATTTTTTTATTAAATATTAGAGATACTTTCGGAAAAATTTAGTTTTTTTTTTGAACACCTCCGATTCCCAACTCGAAATATGTTTTATATGTTGTAAGTGTAACTTTGGGTTAATTTCGAAATAAATTTCAGAAAAATTAATTTTCGCGAATTAAGACCTTTTTGAGTTTCGTTATCCTTTTCGCATAACATATTAATTTGTGTGCAACATTGTTTAAAGAAGAGGATTTGACCTTTAAAATGCCACCAAGTTTTTAATTTTCTGTTGACGCGTTCAAAAGTTATGATAATTCAAACATTATATATATATATTTCTTACACATTTGTTAAAAACTCACAACTTTGAGCAGCGACAAACGCAAACTATAACGAATTTTAAAAAAATAAGAAAACATAAACTTCATATTAACTAGGAGAATGTTGATACCAAGTTTTACTAAAATCAGAAAGGGTAAAGTTGAAAATTACGTTTTTTTGTGCTCATTGTTTTTAAAATGTCCCTATATGTATTAATTAAACAGATTTTATAAAAATTTTTTTGGTGGTACTGGCAAAATACTGCTTCTACTACTTCTACCATTGGTAAATTTTAACAGGGTGGGTTTTATAAAAAAAAAGCAAGTGGAAGCATTGAAGTTGGCTTTGCCGAACTTTGAGATGAAGTTTTTTGAAACAAATTTAAGAAACAAATATTTTTCCGGAAAAAAATTTCAGAAAAAAATATGCGTTTTTTATCGACATACTTTTCAGCTTTTTTATGGTAAATTCTCATTACTTCGACAACAATTGTGAATTAAAAAACATTTATAATCAAATAAAAAAGTTAGTAAAACGTTGTATACAAAAAGTTAAGGCTTTTTTCTAATTTTTAGTACAAAATCAAAAATGTGCTAAAAATGTTTATAAATTTTCTATTTCCATAGTCTAGAGCAAAGTCTTTTTTCAAGATAAACATTTTTAAAATCTAACATATAAAGAAAATGATAAAAAAAAATTACTAATTTTTAGTATATAAATACACTGATTTTAACAAATCGATTTCAATTAAGGGTTTACTAAAGTTTAATTTAATTTTAGTAAAGTTTACAAATTATTTCTACTACTTTCATTTACTTATAACCACACACACGTTTAAAACGCTTATTTTGACTGCGTTTTTATATAGAATAGAATTAGCTGTATATACTTAATTTTAAATGCTTTTATCATGCACCGGATAAAATTTAGAGTGGTCAAAAATGTGCGATATAGCGCGACCCCCTAAAAATGTATTAATATATAAATTTGGTCAAAAACATTGTTAATTTGTTTTCCTTACACACACATTCAGGAAAAAGTTTCATCATATTTATGAAAAACTTCATAAATATGAAGAAAAACGTAAATTGTGTCATAAAGAGTAAATTGATGACAGACTTTTTCATATTTATGAAATGTTTCATAAATATGATGATGAAGTTTCATAACTTTTTATGAAGTGCTTAATAAATATTATGAAATATCTCATAAACAGGATGATGCTGTTTGGTAATGATAAACTTTTATGAAATGTTAATAAATATTATGAAACATTTCATAAATAGGATGAGGCTGTTTGATAATGATAAGTTTTTATGAAATGTTTTACAAATATTTTAATACATCAATTAATGTTAAAAACATCAATTTAAGTTAAAAATTTCTATTTGAAATTAAAAAAATATATTTTCTATTAATTATTATATTAATTATATTTTAAATTCAGAGCAACTCAAATACTTTTTAATTGAATTGTGAAAGGCGTGGTAGAGAAGAATGAGTATATTTTTCTAAAAATCATAACTACATAGCAAATTTTCAATTTTTTTCTGAATCAGACTGCGCAGTTTCTGGTATTGAACCTTCGTCAGTGACCCTGTTTTTTGAATTCAATAATGTAATATTTGTTATGTTTTTATTTGTTCGATTGCGTCTATATGAAATTTTCTGTGATGTTTCAGAATTTTAAATAATTTCTCGTAGATTTTGAGTTTCTTAAAAATTTAATTGCAAATTATATTTTCTATATTTTAAATCAAAAATAAAAATTTTAATTTATGGTTTCTAAATTTCACTATTTTTTCCTAAAAAGGAAAAATTTATTTTCACAAAGCTTATGAAACTTTTTTATGAAATGATGAAGGTCTACGAATAAATTATAAAATATAAATTTTTATGAAACTCTTCATCATATTTATGAAAACTTTATAAATATTTCGGACCCCCCAAAATAAATTCCTGGCTACATTAAGAGAATTATCTGGATAATATCAATGAATTTTTGCATTAGATTTATGAAGTGTCAATGGACGATTCCATTGAAACTTTTTATTAAATTAATGTAGTTTTTCGTAAAATTTAATGAAAAATTTTATTTTATTTACTAATAAATGAAAAAGTTTCATTTAAAATTGTTTCATTAAAACTTTGAAGACTTTTCATTAAGTTTAAGAAATTTTCATTAATCCTTATTAATATTATAAAAATGACTGTTGGTTTGTTTGTTTGTTTGTTTGTTTGTTTGTTTGTTTGTTTGTTTGTGTGAGCATCACGTTCAAACGCCTGAACCGATTTTATTCAAATTTGACACATAGATAGTGGGCGGTCTGGAAGGAACTATAGGCTATATGAAATTTTTATATGATGGGCGTGGCACTTTTACGCCCACTTTTTCACTATTTTCGATATGGCTTTACCGATGCAATTGATATTTGGTACCCAGAAAGAAATATCACAGATAAGCACTTTAAGTTATACAAAATATAGATATTGTGGGCGTGGCACATTTACGCCCACTTTTTCGCTATATTCGATACGATTTTATTCAAATTTGACACATAGATAGTGGGCGGTCTGGAAGGAACTATAGGCTTTATGAAATTTTTATATGATGGGCGTGGCACTTTTACGCCCACTTTTTCACTATTTTCGATATGGCTCCACCGATGGAATTGATATTTGGTACCCAGAAAGAGATATCACAGATAAGCACTTTAAGTTATATCAAATTTAGATATTGTGGGCGTGGCACATTTACGCCCACTTTTTCGCTATATTCGTTACGATTTTATTCAAATTTGACACATAGATAGTGTGCGGTCTGGAAGGAACTATAGCCTATATGAAATTTTTATATAATGGGCGTGCCACTTTTACGCCCACTTTTTCACTACTTTCGATATGACTTTACCGATCCAATTGATATATGGTCCCCAGAAAGAGATGTCACAGATAACCACTTTAAGTTATATCAAATTTAGAAATTGTGGGCGTGGCACATTTACGCCCACTTTTCGCTATATTCGTTACGATTTTATTCAAATTTGACACATAGATAGTGTGCGGTCTGGAAGGAACTATAGCCTATATGAAATTTTTATATAATGGGCGTGCCACTTTTACGCCCACTTTTTCACTACTTTCGATATGACTTTACCGATGCAATTGATATTTGGTACCCAGAAAGAGATGTCACAGATAACCACTTTAAGTTATATAAAATTTAGATATTGTAGGCGTGGCACTTTTACGCCCACATCTTCACTATCTTCTATATGGCTGAACAGATTTTATTCCAATTTGGTACACAGATATTGAGATGACTCATAACCACTATTTGCTATAATAGATTAAGATATGGTGGGCGTGGCAGTTTTACGCCCACTTTTTGTTATCTTTTATATGGCTTACAGATTTTATTCAAATTTGACACATAGACAGTGGACGGTCTGGAAGGGACTATAGGCTATATTAAATTTTTATATGATTGGCGTGGCACTTTTACGCTCACTTTTTCACTATTTTCGATTTGGCTTTACCGATGCAATTGATATTTGGTACCCAGAAAGAGATATCACAGATAAGCACTTTAAGTTATATAAAATTTAGATATTGTGGGCGTGGCACATTTACGCCCACTTTTTCGCTATATTCGATACGATTTTATTCAAATTTGACACATAGATAGTGGGCGGTCTGGAAGGAACTATAGGCTATATGAAATTTTTATATGATGGGCGTGGCACTTTTACGCCCACTTTTTCACTATTTTCGATATGGCTTTACCGATGGAATTGATATTTGGTACCCAGAAAGAGATGTCACAGATAAGCACTTTAAGTTATATCAAATTTAGATATTGTGGGCGTGGCACTTTTTCGCCCACATCTTCACTATCTTCTATATGGCTGAACAGATTTTATTGAAATTTGGTACACAGATATTGGGATGACTCATAAGCACTGTTTGCTATAATAGATTAAGACTTGGTGGGCGTGGCAGTTTTACGCCCACATTTTGTTATCTTTTATATGGCTTAAAGGATTTTATTAAATTTTGGTACACAGTTAGTGGGCAAACTGAAAAGTTATCCGTCATCCCAAAAACTAGGTCTAAGGCACGCTAACAACGTAGCGGGCAAAGCCCGCTAGTATTGTGATAAAAACTTCATTAGTTTAATGAAAAAATTTCATTAAAACTCGTCCAAGAAATTCCCTCTGTGTACGGCCCTGTTTCAACAGACAAACGGACAGATGGAAATATCTAAATCAACTCCTCTATTATATAGTCCCAGACTTTTTTTCGATGAGTTACAAACGGAATGACAAACTAATACATACCCTACTGCACAATGGAATTGAAAGTTAAAAGAACTATTATATTTTATAGACCAGATGACACCATGAAGTTGTACTAACAAGGGAGGTAGCCCGAAGCGGACCACCGAACCCCTAATAAAATCTGTGTATGTGATAGAGGGAACAAAATATTTGATAAGAAATATACCGGCCCAATCGAGTTTTTAGGGGGTAAGAATGATTTTTAAGTTTATTCGAAACTGTTTTGCTTGGTAAATTTTTTAATATTTTTTGAAACCACCATGAATTGAAACCAAAATTATTGGTAACTTTTGTTCCCTTGTTTTAAGCCCTAGATATCGGTGTTTAATTGATAATAGGAATTTGTATTACATTCACATTTTCACTCATGACTTTTAAACCTCTGAACCGATTTGGTCATTTTTAATTCCAAACTGTTCGGATTGATGTTCATTAATCTAGGCAAAAATTAACAGTTCCCGCTTGCATTTTCGAACCGTGATCGCTATTTTAACAAACAGACAGACGGATATATCTAAATCGGCTTAAAATGTTATAAGCATAATGAGTACATACCTTATGGGGCATTAGATCCATATTTCGATACTTTACAAACGGAGTATGTTTAGGTTATAAGAACAGTGTTTTGTCAGTAATATTTTTTGTACCTTTGCCAATTTATAAATGATTATTTAAACAAGTTTCCAGTTTACATCCTGTATAGGTGGGGGAAATTGACTGTTTTGATATGTCAATGACCTAACCTAGAACAGATCACTGAACTCTCCTCAAAAACTCAGCTCTGTCACAGAACTAACCTAGAACAAGTTATGGAACTCTCCAAAAAGAAACCATTCGGTAAGATGTCCAAGGATAGGACTGTGACATATCACAGAAATTCAATTCCTCTCCTCATATGACAAAAGTTTATTTTAATTTACTTACCTTCATTGTATGTATTGGATTACCATCCAAAAATGTTCGATTAACAATATCAAAATATTTAAATGAGTTTGGTGGCAACATACTAATATTATTGTATTCCAAATGTAAATTGTCCAAATTTAACTTTGTGGTCGATTGAATATCATACGTTTCATTGCCACTCAAGGACCATATCACATTATGTGATATATCCAAGGTACGTAAACTTTTCAATGCACCCAATGCATCATATGGTATCTCCGATAAAATATTATCCGTAAGCAAAAGTTTCATTAATCTTGGCATACCATCCACAAAGACATTAGGATCAATTTCAAATAAATTGTTGCCACTCAAATCCAATGTTTCCAATATGAGAAGGCCCGAAAACGAATGAGCCTGCAGTGTTGATATGCAATTATCACGTAGTATAAGTGTTTGCAATGAATCCTCTAGACCACGAAACGAATCATGTTGTATATGTGTTATGTGATTATGGCCCAAATCTAAATGTCTTAATTTTTGTAAATGTCTAAATGATTTTGATGGTATTTCCACTAAATCATTTTGAGGCAGTATAAGTTCCCACAGGGAACGTTCTAGGCCAGTAAAAGCATCATCTGGTACTTCAGTTAAATGATTCCCTGATATTTTTAAACGGTACATTCCTAAAATAGATATATATTCAAATTGTACAATTTTGTAAATTTTAAGTTATATTTCCAATCGCTAACCTGTTGATTGTAAAAAATATGGTTCAATTTCTCGTAATCCTGTATTTTCCATATGAAGCATGAAAACCTTTAGATGGAATAAATCTATTTTTACCCAGCAAAAAAGAACTATAATCCCATTTTTTAGAACCTCTTTTATATCACTTCCAAATACGCAACATTAAAAAATAAAATTTTCTACTATATGAAATTTTATGCACAAGCATTCTTATCAACTTCTCAAGAAGCAGTTTTTTGCTTTAAACATATTTTTCATTAAAAAGAGCTTCTTGTTATTTCGAAATTTCTCAGTTTTAGGTGGGTGTTATGGGTTGAAAATACTTTAAAGCACAAAAACTACATCTTTTGAAGTAGAAAAAAATGGTTATACAAAAAACTTAATACGACTACGTAAGTATAATTTTTTTTAAGTTGCGAATTTGACAGTGTTTAAGAACAGGAAATATTTTTTCTTTCCGGATATTAATATAAATATTTTTCATATTTTTAGTTAGAAAATTATTCTACCTCAAGTTCAAAATCGAATATAAAATTGTCATATAATATTGTATTGGTTGCTTTCAAATGTTTTATCATTTTTATGATAGATAATACAATCGTTACCTGGGCATCACCCCATTTATCTGTGGCATACTTTAAGAAAATGATGACTGGCTTAACTCTACGAGAATTTTGTCTACTTTATGTGTACGAACTGTCAGATTTGGTACTTATTGTAGCTTACGGGGCATATAATCCACCAAGTTTCTCAAAGTGCCAACATCAATCTTTTCACATTCAATCAATATTGCTAGTTTAAGTTCTTTAAGCGTCGTGTATTGTTTTGACTTTGAAAAGACCTTGTCGCTAAGGATCCCCCAGAGGTCTTCAATGGGGTTTAGTTTCGACTTATGGCCGACTATTCCAATACCGATATGTTGTGCGTATTAAAAAAGTTTTTGTAAAACGAGCTACAAGGATCGGAGCGTTGTCTTGTTGGAACTTCGAATTATCTCCATATAGTTCGTCAACAAAGTCTAATACATTGTTCTCCAACAAGTCGGAGCATGTTTTCGTATTCATTTCAGTAGGGACGAAGCATATTCTAGACTTTTTTCGTGCTTAAAATGCAGGCCATACTATGAGAGATCCGACACCGTTGTTTTGCTTGTAGCACATTTGTCGAAGATGTCTTGGATGGTCATCATGGCCGTCCCAATTAAAGTTTTTCTCGTCACTAAATGCTGAATATGATGAGAAAAAAATTATTTTGGAAGGCCCTGATGAAAACCACAAATATTCTAGATATCCAAAACATTCTCGCCAAATGTGCACCAAGCGAAACATGATCTCTCATGGCATGGACTGCATTTGGAGCACGAGGAAAATGTAATCTATCTATAATTCAGTATAATATATTGCACATATAATTATTTGACAGGGATATTTATGGCTAGAACATCGTATTATGCAATAAAACGAGTTTTCAAAAAGTGTTTGCTTATAATCCCTTATTCGAGCGAGGCATTCAACTGATGAATGGGGTGATGCCCGGGAAACAATTGTATTGTCTACTATGAAAAGTATAAACCTTTTTGAAAGCAACAAATATAATCTAATAGTATATTAGATTTTGGACTTGAGGTAGAACAATAGTCTAACTAAATATATGAAAATATAGAAAGTCCGAAAAAAACAATTCTTGCATTTTTTATATCAAAATGTAAATGATTTTGAATAAATATTTTTTGAGGCAAACTTGTCACAATTTACATACCTTTGATTGATTTACCATTCTTGGTAAGGCGGGAAAGGGGACGTCTTTACAATAAACTATACCCAAATCTGATGATGACTTTGAACACGTACATAATGAATTATATGTGCAAGGCGGATATCTCATTTCTTCTAATTCACGATGATTATACAGTGATGCTCTCACCAGTGACATCCATATCATTATCAGCAATGTTATTATGAGGAAAGCATAGCCAAACTTAAAGAAAATTTCCAGACCCTTAAAATAATCGAAGAAATTAAATTGCAAATTAATTATAAAAAAATTATTGTAAAAGTGAGAAATCAAAACTTTTAGGAAAAGTTTGAATTGCCCAAAAATTTTAACATATTTTAAAGGGCTTTATCAAAAAAAATTGCGCAAAACAATATAAAAAAAATCCATCAACACTCATATAAATAAAACTGTAAAAATATCAGAGAAAGCTATTAAAAAATATGTTAAATATAACGTTGCAGAAATGATATATTAGCAGATTTGATTGCTAAATATTAGTAAAATAAGAACACCCAAAATAAAAAAAACTGTTAGATTTTTTATTTTTAAAATTTTTTGTAAATTTTAAAAAAAAAATATGATTTTTTAAAGGAGTACGGGAACTCTAAGTTTTATCCGAAAAAATAGGATATGAAACATAAAAATTTTTATTGTTTCTTATGTCATATTTTTGCAAAAGTTACCCAAAAGTTCCAGGTTACTAAAATATTATAATTATTATTATTATTATTAATTATTATTATATATAGCTATATACATAAAACTGACTTAGAAAATGTTGACAAATTTAGATTATATATAATAATGTCTTAATTGACAGAAAACGCTATTAATTTTGTGTTACATATAATTATGTATTGGGCTATATATAATTTTACAGAAAATTTCACTCAAATTTATCAACCATGTATTATTATATATAAACTTCAGAATAGTATTTTTTGATATATGATTGGATATGCTTATACACACAATTTCTTTAAAAAACATTTTGAAAAAATTGTAGTATATAGACACATACATATTGCTATTTTATATAACCATATATATTTATGTTAAGAACATATTTTTATATACAACTTTTTCTACTCGCGCAGATACAATTTAATCCGAAAAATGGTGAATACAATTGTATGTACGGGGATCAAATTGGATTTAATTTTTTCGAACGTATACAATTGAATTTAAATTTTGACCAGATATTGTACTAAATAATATCATACTACATACAATTTAATACAATTATGTCCGATTTCGTATAAATGTTCAACTTTTACTTTTGTTAAATATACTATGTAAATTTAAAAGAATTATGAATTAATTATGATTTTAAATAATTTTGCATAAAATATTATTGAATTTTTCACTGAAGGTGAGATTTGCATTTTGAAGGTGAGAAAAGTTCCAATACGATTGTAGTTTTTAAACTATTTATTTTTACATAAAATTTAGTTAAGAAGAATAAACTTATGCATTAAAGGTAATTTAAAAGTTTAAAATCGTTTCGAATAAATGTTTTTTTAAAGAAAAATTCAAGTGACAATATGTGGTTCATATTAACTGAGGTAAACATTTTTCATCACTTTTTTTATAGTTTCTCACAAAGTCTTTAATATTTAAAACTACTCAAAAAATTGAGAAAATATTTCATTCGAAAGTTCGTATTAAAAATGTAAAATTATATGAAATTTTGTTTTGCGGGACTGCCAGAAATAGTTCGTATTAGCCGAGTGGTCGTACGCCAAAACGCCGGGAGTTTCAATTAGTTAAAACAAAATATTAATAATATCAATTAGTTAAAACAAATTATTAATATTATGTTTATTTTAAATAAGAATATGCGATAGATATTAGGAAAATGGATATTTCCGCTTGTTTTAAATAAAATAAAGTGAACTTTATATGAAAATAGTTTTTCTAACAGAAACCCAAGAAATAACAACACAAGTTTTTGTACTAGCTTTCCCCTAAGATATTTTCAAACAATATATTCCAATTAAAAATTAAATGTAATTAATTTTGAAAAAAAATTTAAATTGTATACGGTACTGGTTTAAAATTGAGGTTATAATTTAAATTCCTTGTGGACAGCACGGATTAAATATGGTAACATAAGTAAAATGATACATTTAGATAAATGGCTATATAAAAAACAAAAAGTATATAATTTTTATATATTGTGCCATACAAAGCAATGTATGTATAACAAGATATAATTGTATTAAATAATATAACATAATATATAACTCTTTTTACTCGGGAACTTACTTATGAAAGATTAATGGTTCCATAAAAGATATAAGAAACATAATGTTTGAGCTGACATAAATACATTATATGAATTTGTTACTATTTAACTCAACTTTTTTTTATTGTATATAATTATTTCTTTTTAGAAATTTTTCAAAATGCGAAATTTTCTTATAAAAATTATGAAAAGTCTATCAAATATAAGCATATATGGATGGACATATAAAAATATATATGAACATATGACTATATTTGTCTATATATGGAAGTGTAGGTTAATTTTTCTAGTATCCTGTGTAAAGAAAATTATATATAACATTATATTCGTAAATTTTTTTTTTCATTTTATTTATTAATAATCATATAATTACAAATTATATCCTATTTCCTAACCGATCACTAGCTACTATGGCATTCGGCGCGTTGTAGCGAAAACAGACCAGTGCCTCTGGTGGGAATCGAACCAACAACCCCCGCACTGATAAGCGGGCACGCAACCAACTAGCATACCGGGGTGCACATATTCGTTAATATAAAAATATTTAAATAGCAAATGTATCAATATGCATTTATTTATAATAGCATTTTCAAAATGTTTTACTAAAAGAATTCATGTACACATCCAATCGTCCCAGGTAAAAATTATCATATACATATGTACTTGCATATATGTTCGGATCCGAAAATTGACCGTATATGGCTCATACATGACCATATACTCTTGCTCATATATGTTCGTATACCGAATATTTTTGATATATTTAAAACAAATCTTTTTTTAGCCCTTTTTTTAATTCCTTCCCGGAAAACCTCTAATTTTCTTAGAGAAACTACAAAAGTTAGGTTGTCACTTATAGTATTTTACATTTCAAAGAAAAATATATACCTTTGTCCCTCCATTCCATACAAAAAATGATTACTATTGCTCCGTCCTTTATTGAATTGTTTAGGTTGTAACACTCCGGAGCATGGTGTAGCAATTTAATTTAAATTTAAATATTCTAACAGATAGAAAAAAATGTTCTTCTAACTTTTTTTATATTTCTGCTTATATTTTGACTGAACACAACACAAAAACTTCGTCGTTAAGAAAACCTCGTAATAAAAAAATATCTGTATTATGAGTTTTTATTAGCGCTTCTACTTTGAGTTACAACTGTCGTAAGACATTTAAAAAATAAAATCAGTTTAATATTCTGTGACTTAAAAATCTGACTTTCAATAACTTTAAAAACAATAATTGCTTTTTCTAAGTCAATGATACATGAACATATATAAGGACAATAATTGAATTTTTTCAAGTCAATGATATATGAACATGTATGAGTTAATATATAAAAATATATGAATTCATGTAACAAAATTAATATCATATATGAAACAATATTTAGCATATATTTCAATACATGATATAATACATTATATATGAACCTTTTGTTAGCTTGTATGAACCCATACATGTTCCCATATATGACATCTTCATTCTGATACATTAAACAATACATGGAATCATGCATGTCCAATGGACATTGTCCATATGTTATCATTTTCGCCTGGAATGTATAAAAAAAAATACTATTCTGAATTTTATATATGATAATACATGGTTTATAAATTTTATTAAATTTTTATAAAATTGGATATAACCCAATACATAATTATATATAACACAAACATCAAAAAAAAATTAACAATTTCGTTAAAGACACAAATTGGATGCATTAAAAAATACAAATAAAATTTAAGTTTTTTACAAATTGCAAGCATACATTTTGTTTGTTTAAGCCCGATTTATTGAGATCAAATGTATTTTGTAATTTAAATATATTTGGATTGTTGTGTATCTAACTGTATATAATTTTTTGTAATTGTATCAAATATAGTATAATTAGATGAAATTATATCGGGACAAAACTCGGATAGAATTGGGTAATTTGTTATTAAATTGTATACAATTAAATATAATTAGATCCAAAGTGATACAATTTAATATAACCATTTTTCGAACCAAATTATCCCCTTATATGTGCGGAAAATATCTCATCACATATAATTTTATATAAACTTTTTTACTCGAGCTGTACGAATATAGATGACCTTATACACTCAGGAAAAAAAAAAACTTTATCATATTGATGATATTGTTTCATAAATCGTTTGTCATCAATTATTCATTATATTCATAAAGAGTTTTATACAAATTTATGACGTTCATAAACTTTGTTAAATTTCATAAACTTTGTGAAATTAATTTTAGCTTTTTATTAAAATTTTTATTTTTTATTTGAAATTTAGAAAATATAATTTGCAATTTATACTTCTTTAAAATGAAAACCTATCAAAAATTATTTGAAATTTTAAAACATAAATTAAATATTATTTAATGTTTTCTTAATTTTGAATAAAAATTTGTAAATATAATGCAAAATTTCGGAATTTTATTTGAAGTTTATTTTAAAAGTTGTAAAGGGTGTTTTTTATACAGGTATAAAACTTTAAGTTGGCAACTCTTTTTTAACTGGCGGCCATTTTGTCAGCTGTCAAGTGTTTTTAGTTTAGTTTGGTTTAGCATTTTAACAAGAATAGACTGGCGCCTGAACAACACTTCCAAATTGTGCAAATTTATTTTGAAAATCATGGTTTTGTTCGAAATACGTATCGCGCACTACGTCCATTTTACGGTCAACATAATAGTCCATCAGAGCAATTAATTCGATTAACTAAAACTAAAACTGCCGTTTTTTAGAGTTTATGATAATCGTCAAGTGTATGTTGAGACACCATTACATCCAGAAAAACTGACTGTTTGGTGTGCTTTATGAGCTGGTGGAATCCGTGGGGGTCCGTACTTCTTTAAAAACGATGCTGGCCAGAACGTTGTTTATCAATTAAACAACCATGATGTGCAGGTGCTGTGGTTTCAACGAGACGGCGCAACATGCCACACAGCTAGTGTGACAATTGATTTATTGAAGGAAATGTTTGATAACCGCATAGTTTCACGTTTCGGACCCGTGAATCGGACTCCAAGATCGTGCGATTTAACGCCGCTGGACTATTTTCTGTGGGGATATGTGAAGTCGCAAGTCTAATCCGATAAGCCCGAAACGATTGACCACTTGGAGGACAACATTCGCCGCGTTATTGCCAATATACAGCCACAAATGTTGGAAAAAGTCATAGTAAATTTGACCTCCAGATTAGACTACGTCCGAGCCAGCCGTGGCGGTCATATGCCAGAAGTCATATTTAAATTATAATGAAAGAAGATTATCTTTCGAATAAATTTCATATCAATTTAAAAAAATCATCTGTGTTTTATTCCAAAGTTCTATACCTCTATAAAAACACCCTTATAAAAATTTATGAAAATGTTTCATACTATTTATGAAACGTTTCGTAATATTTATAAAACATTCCAAAAAAAATTTATAAGAATTTCATAAAAACTTATGCAACTGCTTCATTCTATTTATGAAATATTTAATATCATTTAGGAAACATGTCATAAATTTGCCCTTGTATGAAACAGCTTCATCATATTTATGAAGTGTTACATATATGAACTTTTTTAACCAGGAATCGTTATTTTAAGGTATCGTTATTTTAAGTATACACACAGAGAATAATTTAGTTAGAAAACTATTGTGACCACCAAGATTCTTATAATCTAACTTTATTTTAATTACTAGCATAAAATAATTACGCTAACAACTCATAGTTTGCTTTATAGACATAATTTTTACTGTTACAACTAATTGAATTCCTCTCTAAAAATCAATGAGGTATTCCAAACCGAATTGGACAAAATATAAACTTCCCAAGAAACAACTTTACGGACTGTCCGTTACAAACGGATTCATGAATCCGGCATTGACGGTACGAAAACGGACCGGAATTGACGTATCCGTCGAAGCTTGTACGAAAACGGACCATTAACGTACAGTAAAATTGGATCACTCAAATTTTCGAAAATTATCCGTTTTAACTCCGTTTTGCTGTATCCGTTTCGGTGCCGTTTAACCGGACTACACCGATTTTCATCAGTTAAAACTCCGTTACAACCGTTGTCGTTTTTCTTCCGGTATTACCGGAGTGTGTTTTGTTTAAAAAAAATCAAACAGTTTTATTTATTTATAAAATTAAATATTAATAAAATCTATATATATAAAAAGAAGTGTACATTTTGATTGTCACTCCATAACTCGAGAACGGCTGCAGAAAATAAAAAATGGCTGAATACGTTTTGTAGAACAGGCAATGAGGATGGTTTAAAAAAAAAAAAAAAATTCTTTAAAAATATTTTTGTTTGGTCCAGATGTGGTGATTTTTCTGAACATTAGTCATTTTCATCTATATATATAAAAAGAAGTGTACATTTTGATTGTCACTCCATAACTCGAGAACGGCTGCATAAAATAAAAAATGGCTGAATACGTATTTAAGATTTTTAGTGGTAATTTTTTTAGTTATTTTTAAATGTACCACTTTTTTAACATATACTTGTATTTCAGATGTTTTTGCAATTAAATATAGAGACGCAGATCTAATGAAAATTTTAATGATGAAGATGTTAAACAACACCAGAGATAAAATGAAAAAAAAATCAAAATGTTAAAACCACATCCTTTTATTGATTTTTATTGAATTTTTATGTAGTTTCATATTGTTTTTTAATAATGTAATTCATATCTTTATAAATGAAAAGATTTAAAAATAAAACCAAACTTTTGTTTAAAATTAAAAAAAGGAGAAATCATTTATATAAAATAAATAAAAAAAAAATAAAAATGAACCATTAAAAAAAAACGGTACGAATACGGACCATATTCGGACCGTATACGGTATATTAAAAACGGAGTCCACTCCGTTTTTTAAATAAATGACGGACAGTTTACGGTACGTTTTGAACGTACACTCAATTCGTACACTCCGTTTTATATACAGCATGACGGTACGAAAACGGTCCGTTTTAGCGTGCTTTATACTGTTTCGAATCCGTATTCGATGTTCCTTTTATTAAGTTTTCCGGTCCGTATACTGATCCGGAAAACGGTACGGAAACGGACTTCGGATCCGTATATGCTGTACCGAAAACGGCACATAAACGGACCGGATTGTTTGCTGGGTTGTTACAAGAATTCCATAGCAACGATCATATTAAAATTCAATGCAATATCCATTTTAACAGATTAATTGGCTATAAATATGAAAACCAATGGTTCCAATCGAATTCAAATTTTAAATCGTCTATAATATTTTATTTAGATTTTTCTACCAAGTGTTGGTCAAATAGTGTTAAGATTTTCGGTTGTATAAAACAATTTTCCAAATTATTTTTGTTTTAAATAATTTCGGCACTCTCAAATAAAAGTAGTTTGTTTCACAAGACAAAGTATCATAGTAACATTGCAGTTGTCAAAAATAAAAAAATAAATTCAACATAAAAAAAAACAAACAAAATATATAGAAGGCAATTACAAAAAAAATATATATTGATACAAATAATTAAATATTAAATTATGGATCTTTAAAAAATAAATTGAAGGAAACTTAACATGTATTGATATGGTGTTAAACATAATAAGTTTTGCAGGATTTTCCCAAATAAGGGCACAGGAATCCATTTGGAACCAGAAGGTATTTTGTACTAATAAGATTATATTCTGAAAAGCGCCTACCGGTTTCTATGAGTATACCGGTCTACTCGGTCAAATTGAATAATTTCTCAATTGGAAAAAACTATTATCAAATACATCAAAATCTCAGATATTTTTCTATAGGAAATGTTAAAGATTACTCATATTTGTTTTAAAAACGCATAAAGGCAGAATTAGTTTGTACGTTCTGTTCTGTTACGAATCAGCTGTTTTGTTTCTGTTCAATTGAAAGTCTGTATGTGTAGTTAGTTTTCACTTTTTCGTTCTGTTCTGTTGCGGACAAATCTATTGAAAATAGATTTCAACGTTAAGTGACAGCCTAAAGTGCGTATGAATTGGTTCGTTGTGAAATCTTTTTCTCAATATTTGAATCAGGGATGATAAAGTTGGTACTATAGTACTTTTTATGGTACTATTTGAACCTCAGATGTACAAATTCTTCTATGTATGAATTTCTTGGTCGCTTTAAAATTCAATAATTATTAATTCGATTTGCAGTCCCATATGAACAATGAATTAATTTGGAACCAAACGCTGTGAATTCAATCACAAGAATTCACTGCGACTGATTACAGATGATTATATTAGAGTTTTAGTAATCGATTAAACCAATTATTGAATTCAATCACTAAGGGTTATAATTATTAACTAATTTTGATTTTCAAAAAAGTAAATAATAAAAATCTTATAAAAATGTGAAATTGACTATTAGCAGTGTGTTTTTAAAATCGAATGAGTTCACGAACAAATGTGTTTGCAACCGATCACAAGGATTAAATTCGCAAAAAATTGTGAGAAACGTAATTCAATACAGCAAGATATTAATAGCACATTAAAAAAAATATTAAAAATTTGGTGAATTTAAGAAAAAATCTTAAAATTTTAATAATTTCTTATATTAATATCGGCTAATTTTCTTAGTAGGCACTGCTCATTTTTACATAGCTTTATGTACATTTTTCCGAAAAGTTTGGTATTGAAAATGAGCAAAATCGGTCCAGCGCTTCAAAAGTAATGAGTGACAATGTGAAAGTACCTCTTAATTTTCCATACAAATTGGTATATAATGCACTGTATATTATTAGAATTCATTGTAGTGTCTGGTGTATAAAATATAACGTCATATTTTTTCACCAGACGCTAAGAGGTGAATAATATTTAAAATTCACCGCAAATTCTTTTTTCTCCACAAAATTTTTTTTTTACCTCAAAAATAGTTTTGTTACCACAAAAATGGTTTTCAACAACACAATTTATTTTTTTACATCCAAAAAAAGTTTTTCACCTCAAAATTTTGTTTTCACCTCTTAACATATTTTTTTTAATATATTTTTGTTGTTTCATTTGCAATTGTTCATTTTGGAAGGTACAAAGATAAAAATTGGTAAACCATATTTATGCATGTAATTGTTGTTTGTTAATTTATATCTAAATTTTTTTTTTATACCTTGGATGCCGAAAAAGTACTATGTTATGTGCAGGTTGGTACTATTTTAAAATCGCATTTATCATCCCTGAATTGAATGTTTTTGTTTGGATTTTCTTTTACTTTGTGAAACAGCTGATTCCTTTCACAGAAAAAGTAATTACAAAATATTACCTACAGAACAGAACGACACAGAACGGCAACAGAAAGTAACAACTAATGAGGCCTTAAGACTAATGTTTTCTCACAAGCATTATAATTAATTTTTTCAATTTTTTTACATCATTCATTCATTCAATTTGCTTTTAATTTTTTATATGTAATATGTATAAGCATTAATAAATAAAATATTGTTTAAAATTTATGGGAAACGGTGTATTATTTAAAAAAAAAAAAATCGATAGGCTCAACCAAATAAATTCTATTGAACCAACAGACATATGAAAAATGAAAGTTTGGTACAATAATCGAATTAAAACCTGAATTTTAAGATAGTTCATGTGACTACAAAAATTCGGTTGGCAAAAAATTCGGTTGAAGCAATGAATATGTTTTCTGTGTGTATAGACTGACAAAATAAACACAACCAAAATGTTAAATAGTTGTAGATAAATTATATTTAAGTAAATTTTTGTTGAATACAAATAACAGTCATCCTGCTAAAACCAACAGAAATATTTGCTAAAAAAAATGGTAGATTGCTGATTTCAGAACGGTACATTTTTGTCGCATTAAAAAAGTTAAACACAATCTTTGAAAATTTCACATATTTCTGTGATTTTTTGTCTACTAATATTTAGCAAAATGTCTGCTGAGTTTACCAGAGTAATTCGCAATTTTTTATTAACAATTTTTTTTCCAATATAACTAAAATTTTGTAGATGCAACATAATTTTCAGCTAATCTTTAGATGCTTTTCTACTAGTTTAACAGGTTTACTTCTAGCGATGTTCAAGCGTATACGTTATATTTAATAACATGATTATAGCACTCATACGTACTGTGTTATTTTTTTTTTTTTATTGTTACAAACGATCAATACTAGGGTTGTCACTCGATTAAATATTATTTGATTAATCGAACAAAAACAACATTCAAACAAACAATTTAAAAATCGTAATTTTTAAATGAATATTCATCGAATAAAACGAATTATTTAGAAACACTTTTTTAGGAAAATTTGTATTGGAATTTTGAATTTTATTTTAAAGCTTCTACTCGGAACAACTTTTAACTTTCATAAATCGTTTTCCCATCCAATTTTGCAATCATGCGTATTAAAACATTATTTGACCTTTAGGCAAAAAATATAAAGGAATTCACAGTTAAGGTGCTGTCGATTTAAAAAAGCATGATTTTTGAAGTTTAAACTATACACTCATAAAAAAGGTTAGTAAAATATCTAGTAAGAAAATGTTTTCAAAACTAGAGGGCTTAAAAATGAGAAATTTACAATTCCTTACACAATCCTGAAAACATCCTTGAACATTAAAACAAATTTTTATACTCAAATGAAAGCTTAATTTCCGTAGATTTCAAAATTACAAAAAAATTACATTGTTCGATGCCTTCAGAACTAAAGAAATATAAAAAGCATGATTTCGACTGATCGTACAAATGTTTTGTAATTGTTTTTTGCAACTTGTATGATCAAGAATTTGAAGTAAGAATACTTTCAAATCTAGTGTTTTCTCTGGTTTAAAATTTGAAATTTAATGGACATTTAGAATGAAGCACTATTGATATTATAAATGTTTTACTAAGCCTTAAATATCGATAACGATTCAATACCGTTTCAATGAAATATTTTAAACCTTAAAATACACTAACGAAATAACTTAAAATACCTATAACCCTAAAATAACGAAATAACCTAAAATACCGTTAACCTTAAAAAATCTAACGAAATAATTCTAAAATATCGCTAACCTTAA
Source organism: Delia radicum (assembly GCA_021234595.1). Lineage (NCBI taxonomy): Eukaryota > Metazoa > Arthropoda > Insecta > Diptera > Anthomyiidae > Delia > Delia radicum. The sequence continues at coordinate 184,693,135 of CM037851.1, read as the reverse complement.
AATATCTTCGCAAAATACATATTTTTTCTCAAAAACATTATTACTTTAAAATTATCAAAAAAAAGTTCATAACGATAAATTTTCTCAATCATAAAGAACATTGCATAATTAACATTTTTTGACCTCATGTCATCCGACTTCATATTGTGAATAGGAAGACTCTATAGAGCAATATAGACATTTCCGTTTTTAGATCTTTAAAATTTTAAAAACTCGCGATTTTATTCAGTTTATTTCAAAATCTTGAAAAAAATTTTAAAAATATACACAACAAAAAATCTAGGGGAACATTTTTCAAAAAAGGGTATAATATTACAAGTATAGTAGGAGCATTTCAACTAATAACTATTTTCAGTAAAGTTTGTCAATCAACTTAGCAAAATGTATTGTACAAAAATATATGGACATTTAACTACAAAAACTTGGTAATTCTTCCTTTTTCATTTATGACTATTAAGCAGAAAATCGTAGTAAAATTATCCATTTTATTTCATAAGAATCCCCAGATAGTTTAATTAATTTTCCCATATATTTATATCAAAAATGCTGTTCTTTTTGTTTTTAAAAGAATATTTTATTTATAAAATATAAAAAATATGACATATGGTAAATATTACCTTATCACTAAGAATAAAAATACTCCATTCAATTTCCCATTTGCAATGACTTAGAACTAGAAAAAAATAAATTTAAATTACTCTTAGAATTCAGATGTTTATTAAATAACTAAAATAAACTTACTTATTTTTTAACATATTTTTGTGCCGGCTACTTTAACCACATATTACATTTAATTTAAAAATTTGATGTATTTAAGTCAAAATTACATTTAATTAATATTTTATACAAATTTAATTTCATTTTCGATAAAACTGTTGTATAATTTTTTTTTTTTTTTGGTTCTCAAAAAAAGCATTTCTAGCTTTTAACACTTATGTACCAGAAATGACCTATTATCTGTTATGTTCCTCCATATTTATTTTGTTACATTTTACCAAGTAATGCTTGATTAAAATATGCACACAAAATGTTAGAGGTATGATAATATAAGTTTGATGTTTTGTAAAGATTTAGCATAATAGGAACAGTTATATAAATAGATAAAAATGTTAAGTAATTTTGTATAATGTACAAATTTACTTGTCACATGGAAACTAGTTTAGGAAAATTTTGCAAATGCAAATACACAATTAACACAATGGGATACATAATTTAAACAAAATTTGACAAAATTCACAGAATTTTAATGAACAAATTTTGACTAAGTACCGTTGGCAGAGCGTTGGATTTCTGAAGATTTAATTGCTTTGCCAACCCCAAAATGATAACACCGGGCAGGGCTTGGCCGTTCCGAAATTGCCAACGTTGGCGAAACACTGGCAAAACCTAATAATATGTGATCTAAAAATAGATTTTCCAAAATAAAATTAAAAAAAAAACGTAATTTAAAAATCTTTTGGTCCTGCCAGGACTCGAACCGTGGCCGCCAGAATGCCAGCCGAGAGTTCTACCCACTGAACTAACGAGACACATAATACTAACTGTTGGTTGTGCTAGTTTGCCAGCACTGGCATAACATTTGTTGGAATTAACTTGCAAATGCTGGAATAAATTTGGTATAAAAAAGATTTTTCACAAACATAAAAAGCACAATTTTAATATATTTTTAACAAAAAAAAGTAATTTTTTTTAAATAAATGCTTTAAAAGCACGTTTTACTAACGTTTTATTGGCAAAGCACATTTTGCTAACGTTGGGAAAGCGTTGTAAATAAGGACTTTGCCAGTTCTTTAATTTGAATTTCTGCCAATAGTACTAAAAATAAAGTGCTTTACCAGTGCTTGATTTTTCTGACCATTGTCAACTTCTGCTTTCAACGTATTAACTCTGGAAATGTTTTGTGTGTAGTGAAATTTGATGACCTACAGCAGGGGTGCCCACGGCCTATGCGCTTGGTACTCAATTGTTTTTGTAAAAACACTTAGCTATAGGCTGTGTGTTTTAATACACATATAGAGCGCTCAGCACTAGCAATACGAAATACACAAACAACTTTGTCTTATTAGTTTTTTTGTCGTTCTTCACTTTATACACGCAAGCGCAAAGCAACAACACTTTCGTATGCTTTGCTGGTAAACATTGAAATATTTTTTTCTTTTTTCTTTGTATGGATTGGTTTTTACAACAAAAAATATTGAATAAAAATTAGTTTTTCTTTAAATGTATTAGTGTTGCTCTTCCATAAGGAACTTTTGGGCACTCCTGCTTCAAATATTAAAAAAGCTTATGAAAGCTGCAATTGTCTACTTTTTCGATCTGTAATCCAAAAATAACCAATTTTAAAAAATGCATTTTAACTGTTGTTGCAATTTTAGAATGCACTTTTCAATTTAGGTGTGCTGGATATTTCTGGTATTTGTAAAATATACCTAATAATTGCGCAAAATAACGTTAACCCTTGAATAACGTAACGAAATAACGTAAAATAACAGTAACCCTAAAATAACCTAACGAAATAACTTTAAATAACGTTAACATTAAAATAGCATAACGATATAATATAAAATATCGTTAACCTAAAAATATCCTAACGAAATATCAACAAAATACCGTTATCCACAAATACCGTTGTCTCACTAAAAGTAGTCCGAATCTTTAATTTTTTTGTGACGTAAAGAATTTAAACTAAATTTTATATGGAGTATTCAGTTTAAACCAAAAGATGCGAGTTTGAGTGTTAAATTTAAAGAAAAGTCCGCAGTTAAGCAATGATGTCACCATTTTAACTATTTTGCAGTTCTAGTTAATTTAGCCAAAGGAATCGTGGAAAATTATTTCTATAAATTAAGAAAGCTAAATTATTGCTGGGGTAGTTTGAGACTTTGCATTTTTTACCACACTAATGCATTTTCAGAATTTCTAACTTTGTGTCTTGTTCCTCAATAAATTCTTATCACTTTGAGCAATCTATATTTTAGTAGTCGCATCTAAATCTGGCGTTTTATTAAGGAATTGTAGTTGTATTAAGCTAAAAATAATGCACAGTAATGCCTTTTTCATTTAATCGAGGGGGATTCTGAGCTTTTTCCGATATTCGAAATCGTTCGGTTTTTATGCAATTTTTTTTTTTTTTATTTATTGGAAATTTAACTTAAACGCCAAGTTCCGGAATGTTACAATCTAAATAATTAAATAATTCACTAAATGCCAGAGCCATCAGTTTTTGTAAGGAATGGATGTTGATTTTTGTTTGGCTTTGAGCTCCGATTAAATAATAACTATTATTAGATTTTTATTACACAATAAAATAAAATCATTTAATAGTTTTTAATTTAATCGGACTTCATAAAATATATGAACAACAAAATATATGAACTAAAATTTAGGGTCATGTATGAGCTATATAGGGCCATATACCCTCAATTTTCGGATCCGAACATATATGACACTTCATATATGCTAATATATGATAATTTTCACACGTGATATTAAAAAAATAAAAAGAAAATTTTTAACTTTTTTTCAAAATGTGGTATTTTTTTTAGAAAGCTTAGGTCTTTTCCTTTAAGAGCTTTGTGGTTGCTTAGTGGGATGCGACTTGTTTATCTTTCTTTTTTCTTATAAAGTAGTTTGCACCAAAAATGTTGAGTGCTCGCCATTTTTATTTGTTTGGATGCGATTTTCATAAAATTAACACATTCCTTATCTGCTAGTAAAAACCAATAAAAAAAAACATGATTACGCTTGTGAGTTATCTCTGAAAGTTCCTGAGATATTCCCATTCGAAAATGTGAAATTCCAAATTTTGTCCGAATCAGGTCCAGTTTTTGCGATTAAAGTGCCCAATTTTTTTTTTGATATTTGATTTGATATTTGATTTGATGCGGGTATCGGTAAGGGTGACGCTATTTTCGTTTTTTTCGGTAACGGTATTTTAGGTGTAACGCTAGTTCAGTTATTGCGGTAACGGATTTATATCGTTAACGGTATTTTATTTATTTCGGAATCGGTATTTTAGTCGTAACGCTGTTTTCGTTTATTTCGGTAATGTTATTTTAGAGATAACGGTTTTTCAGTTATTTCAGTAAAGGTATTTTAGGGATAACATTATTTAAGTTATTCAGGTAATGTCAATGCACATTGATAATTTTAGCGCCATTATGTTCGAATTCCAATGACTAGCTAGTTTACGATCAAGCTTTGAGAAAATATTTATCTACACCCAAAGAAAAATGTTGCTATTTGTCAACTGAAATTCGGTTGCTACGACTCAAATTCGGTTATTACGAATTTCAGACGGTTGGCACAACTTAACATTCGTTTTCACAACAAAGTTTTGTTAGTTCAACTGAATTTTAGTTGCAACACCCAAAGTATTCAGAAATCTAATGTAAATATCGTTGTAATAACTGAAGTTATAAGTTGTCGCAATTAAAATGCACTTTTCAATTCGGTTGACGATTTATTTTTCTTTGTGTATTTATAGCGATTATTTTTTCAGATTTTGTCAGATTATTTCGGTAACGGTATTTTAAGGACAACGCTATTTCAATTATTTCGGTAACGGTATTTTAAGGATATTCGTATTTTAGTTATATCGGTAACGGTATTTTAGGGATAAACCTATTTTAAGGATATTGGTATTTAAGTTATATCGGTAACGGCATTTTACGGATAACGGTATTTTAAGAACAAGGATAGTCAGTTGAAAGGGCTTTGAATCAATAACGGTATTTTAGCCATATTGCCTGCCATACCTGTATTTTAGCAAATAAATTTCCGATTAAATAAAAAAATAATGCAATATCTTATTCCAATTAAAAACTACATTACTTTAAAGTATAAATTCAAAAAATCAAATTTTTGCTATTTTTCAACAAAAAGCACGAACTAAAAGACTGTTCGTGCCTCCAGATAAATGCTTTCTTTCTAAACATATAAAGTATGCATACTATTCTTAAAGGTCTTTTCGTGCAAAAGATGTATGTGTTAAAAAATCTTGATTTGTACATACTTTTTCCGTCAGCAGATCTCAACTTAAACCCACAGTTCCAACACTTGCACACCTCAAATTAGGTATCGCAAGCGGTTATAGATACTCCGACATATACCTAATTTATTGGATAAGTGGCTTTTAATCCCCGCACGCAGAAAAAAGATACTTTTGAATATGTTTGCAGGTAATTATTTATATGTTTACAATGATTCAAATTTTTAAACCTAAACAAAGATATATTTGCAATTTTAAAATTTTTAGATATTATATTTGCAAACATACGTATAATAAACATATATATATTTGCAGCCAAACATATATATGTTTGGAGGTAGACGGTTTTCATTTCTTACAAACTTATATATATGTACAAACATAATTATATTTGAAAGCAAAGATGTTATATTAGAAACATGGGAAACCGAAATGTTTTCCAAACAAAAGTATATTACCAGCAAGTATATTTTCAGCAGGACGTTTTTTCAGCGTGCGCTTTAAATGTATGTCAATTGCACTGTAGTGGAGAGCACTTGCCCATTTTATTGCTAAAAAAAATGTCATAATTTGTTTTTCAAAAACAATAAAATTTAACACAATAGTTATTGTTGTCTACAAAAAATGCTTTTCCCCGTTTTTATTTACTAAAATTTAAGAAGTTTTTGATTGCTAAATTCAAATGCAAACTAAATGTGACATTTGATGTTTGACATCATTGCAAGAGGCGATTACATGTCAACGATATCTTGATATTGCAATAACTTTAAAATTAAGTATCTTTACGTAAATCATTTTGACAATTGCTTGCTTTCGTTTTATTGCATGTGAAGACGCGAGGTGATACTACAACTTTCTAAAAATAACTGTATACTAAAATAATATCATAACGGCTCTCGAATAATGGTTTTAAATTTATACAAATAAAGATTTTTTAATAAACCCAGCAAACAATCCGGTCCGTTTATGTGCCGTTTTCGGTACAGCATAGTCGGATCCGGAGTCCGTTTCCGTACCGTTTTCCGGATCAGTATACGGACCAGAAAACGGATTAAAAGGAACATCGAATACGGATTCGAATCCGTTGCAAGTTGACGGACCGTTTGCGGACCGTTGGGTCGTGTTAAAAACTGACTCAAATCCGTTTAAAGTCCGTCAAATACGGACCGTTTCCGGAACGTTTTGTCGTGCTGAAAACGGATGATTCCGTTTTTTACGGATATAAAACGGACAATAAACGGATCGTTGAAAATACTTATTTGGTCCGTATTCTAACCATTTTTTTACAAAAAACTCAATGGATTTTATTTTTTTTATACATTTATTAATTTATTTGAAAAAATATTAAAATATACTTCATTTAACTTTAATTAAATACGAAATTCGCCACAGCTACTTTTTGTATCCAGCTTAGCAGCATCACGGAACATTTGTGGTCGATAATATTCAAAATCTAAAAGGAAAAAAGAATTTATTATTTTAGTTTCAAGAGATAGTAAGAGTTTTCTTGGAATATATTTTTTTTATTTAAAAAAAAAATTGATACTTACTTTTTCGATGCAGTTTTTTGTTTCCACCAAGAGCATCATTGTTAGTTTGTGGCCCATTATTGAATCAGATATCTACATGTAAAAAATATTAAGTGGGGTTTAAAAACGATGGATTCTATGAACAAATATATTTTTGTTTGCAATCTCATTTGAGCGTTTTAAAATATATAAATACTTACCATCTAACGTATGCAATGCATATTATACATGCTATCTGAATTTATTGGGCGCCCCGATCTTTTATATTATTTAATTAATTTTATTTTAATAAAACAAATTGAAAAAAATTGTTACCGATTGTGACTGACTTGAAACGGATGAAAATCGGTGAAGTCCGTATTAAACGGCACGAAAACTGATATCCCCAAACGGACTAAAAACGTGTTTTCGAAAATCCGATTAAACGGTCCGAAAACGTACCGTAAACCCCGGATTCAAGAATCCGTACATGCCGGAGAGTCCGTAAAAATGTTTCTTGGGAAACCTTTGATCAGATACAAAAAGAAATAAGGTAAATTCTAAAAATTGCGCCAAATCGGTAAACTCTAGCCATCTCCGATTTTTAGTCAAAGTTTCGAGTCCAGGTATAAAATGTATAAAATATGATTTCAATTTAAATTTCATAAATATGTCCAAAACAAAAATTGCTTGCATTGGATTTGCCCATAGATGGTCATATAAAAAAAAAACTGCTATTAAATTTTTCTTTAAAATTCATCTCACTTCAAGTTAACTAAAAATAAATTTTAATTTGTAGTTTTTGCATTTTAGGACTAAATATATGTATTACTTAGCTTTATTTCGTAATACTTAACCTGACCAACCATACCGCTTTTTAAAGGCTGATCCCGCCTTGAAATTTGTTCCCGCTTTTTAAACCAAAATCCCGCTTTTTATATTTTAGAACGTCTTAGCAGATTTTTCATAAACAATATTAAAATGTTTTTAAAACATTCAATATTTTTGAAATTTAGGAGTTTTTTTAATTAAATTAAATTTATCAGAACCAGTGAAGGGATTTCGAAATTTTTGATTAGTGCCGATCCGAAGTCTAAAATGAGCCATAAAGGCATTCGTTTTGCCGAAACCAATTTTTAACCATGCAAAGAAAATATCAATTTAATTCTTGATTTTTAATAAAAAAAAATGTTTAAATTTAAAGTGTTATATTATAAGAATAGTAAAAAAATACAGAAGATTAGGTTATTTTCCAGAATTATAAATTCAACTCTTTTTTGTTATAATTTTAGTGTTTTTTTTTTAGTTCGGGATGATTAAATAAGTGTAAAAAAATTGTAACAAATAGTTGTTTTTTATAAATATTGCGAAATATGTACTTTAATTCAACTCAAAAATTAGTTTTCTTAAAAAAGAAAACGTGTTTCTTAAGATGAAAAAAAAAATTTAATAAGAATTGCTCTAAAAGCAGACTGACCATTCGTACTGATTTCATCAGTACATGTACTGATTTTTTATCATGTGTGCTGATGAGAAAATCGTGTACTGATTTGTACTGATTTTTTCAATTTTGTACTGATTTTTAACATTTTCAGAAAATTATATTTTTTTCCATAAAAAAAACTTAAGTTTCGGTCCATTTAGAATACGGTTTTTAGTACACTCAGGGAAAAAAGTTTTATCATATCTATGAAATAAATCATAAATCATTTGTTATCAATTATTCATCATATTTATGAAGTTTTCTTAGATGTTATGAAGAGTTTCATAAAATTGTAAGACAAATGTTTCATAAATCTTCTTCATTTCATAAATCTTCTTCATTTCATAAAAAAGTTTCATAAATCTTGTGAAAATATTTTTTTTGGTTTTCTATCAATTAAAATTCTGAATTTACATTTAAAATTTAGGAATCATCAAATTAAAAGTTTTCATTTGAAATTGAGAAAATGTAATTTGTAATACAGATTTCCTGATTAAAATTTAAGAAACTAGCATAACATCAATTGAAAGTCAGAAATCGCAATCAGTTGAAGTTTTTTTAATTTTGCAAGGAATTTTGTGAATATTAATTTAATTAAAAATAATGTTTTTTCAACCTTTAATTGTGCAATGAAAATGAAAATTATTCAAGTTCGAGGCCATACTCTATATTTCTTTATTAGGATATTGTCCTAACAAATAATCTATAGAGTTTTTGTTTTCAAATTTATTAATTGACCACTTTCAGGAATGTGTTAATAGATCTATTTCGGGAATTTTCTAGGTTCCCATCATCAGAACACGTTTTGAAAGAAGTGACAATCCCACGCAAAATAATAAATTTGAAAACAAAAACTCTATAGATTATTTGTTAAGACAATATCCTAATATTAATTTAATTTTTTAAAAAGTTCAGTGGAAATAAATAGAAATTCTTAACTTCAATTAATGTTTATAAATTCAAAAGAAAATTCTTAACCTAAATTTACTTTTTATGAATTTTACATAAAATGAGTGTCAATTGATATTTTCTGAAATTTTAAATTTTAATTGAAGAATTATAGTTGCAAAAATATTTGGTTTTAAAAACAATTATTAAAAATAAATTTTTTCCATGGCTGTAGCCTTCATTGTGCCACAAAAAAATATGTTCATTTCATAAAAACTAATGAATTTGCTTCATCATATTTATAGTCTTATAACAATTATAAAACATTTACGAAACGTGTCATCAATTTTCACTTGTATTAAACAGAAAAACTTCATAAATATGATGAAGCTTTTTCTCTGAGTGTATTTATGTGGAAAACTCGTTCAACAACTAAGATTAGTTCAAAAGGAAGAGTTTAAAATCCGAAAGCTTCAATATTTAAAATGCTTGGGTCTTTTAGGAAAACAAATATTATGGACGAGAAGTGAAACAGTACGATAGTCAGTTTTAAAATTTAAAGTTTTTAGTTTATGAAAGCTTCTTAGAATTTGAAATTTTCTTTGAAATGAAACAGTTGTTCGATTTATTTTTTTAAATGCCTTAACATGTTACACAAGGAAAAATTTTTGGACGAGTTTAAATGAAATATTTCTGATGCATTTTTTTCAAAAAGAATAAATTTTTTTTTTTGCATTTTATAAAAAAGCTGTAAACCTTTTATGAAACCGGTTTCAATGAAACTTTTTCATTAGGCGCATGAACCTTTTAATAAATAAAATTAAGTTTTATAAATAATTTTGTGAAAAACTTTATTAATTTAATTAAAAGTTTCATTGGACGAATTCCTTCGAAACTACGTTGAATAAATGAAAAAAATTCATTAATATCGTGCATATATTTCTCTCAGTATATTATATAATGTGTTTGATTGCTAAGAAGACAAGAATGGAGTAAACTTGATTAGTAATAGGGTTGTTGTTAAAGATCTGCCTATTCCGGAGGCTCTAGCTTTTCTAAAACTTCAGGTTTTGATGAGAGTTTTTTCAGACTGAAATACATGTATCAACCTATCTAAAAAAATTAATTTGCTTTAATTATGTAAATATACAGAGGTTGAAATTAACAAAAAAATATTTATAAAAATTAGCTGAGTCTGTAATTTTTATATAAATTTTGGTAATTTTCATATCTCAAGTTAGTTTTGTAGGCAAATTGTCTTTTAATCTGAATTTTAATATCGCAAAAATAAGTTCGGTGTGTTTTTTAGAATTCATCACAAAATTTATAAATTTTGTACTGGTTTCATGTTAGAAAAAAATGGCCACCCTATCTAAAAGGCATTCTCACATAGTACAAACTGTTATTAATTTGTCAGTTTCATATTGTCTAAAAGCTTTTTAAAGAGCGAATTTAACAAAAAAAATCGGTAATTTGATAAAATCCTGATTTGTAAACAAAAAGTTTTTAATATCCCGCATTTGGCATTAAAATCCCGCAACAGTGTATGCAACCCAAAAATAAATTTAGCTTGCTTTTCTTTGCATCTGTTTTGTCTTCAGTTTGAAAAAAAAAAAATAATTTTATACCTGCTGTAATGTACAAAATTTTTACAATACAATTTTGAAAATGCTTATAAAATTTAACCTTCAGCCACTTTTTACCTCCGTGCCGCGACTGACCATACTTTAGCGGCGATTTACGATTAAGCCGCCGCCGCCACCAACGTTTTTTCATGGCTTTCATCTCTGGTACTGACATATTTGAGAAGCCAACTGTTACCCAGCAGTTATTATTCACTTACGTTTTAAACTACCAAATATTATATGTCTCGTTAGCTTAGTGGTTGGCCCATCTGGCTGCGAAGATTCAAATCCCGACGGGACCAAAAAAAATTATAAATCAACTTTTTTTTATTTTAATTTGGAAAATCAATTTTTAGACCGCCTATTTCATGGTTTTACCAAAATTGTTGCCAATTTTGAAATTTTTTTTTCCGCAGTGCTTATCCGACACTTTTTGAACAGACGGACATTATGTGTAATGATGTTATCATTTTTGGATTGGGAAAGCACTTGTTGCCAGCACTTGTTGTACCTCCTTCAGCGTTGGTCCGTTTGTCTTTTTCTGACTGGGCACGAACCCCGCACTAATAAGCCAGCAAGCACTGATAGCTCATCGGGACATGCAAACATTTTATAAAAAAAATTCTTTTCTGTAGACATTGAAAAAAACATATTATCGTTTCATAACATTTGAAAACATAATTTTATCTATACACTCAGGAAAAAAAGTTTCAATATATTAATGATATTGTTTCATAAATAGTTTGTCATCAATTACTCATCATATCTATGAAGTTTTCATAAATATGATAAAAAGTTTCATAAAAATTTATGAAAAATGTTGCATAGACCTTATCATTTCATTAAAAAAAAATTAAATTTTGTGAAAAAAATGTTTGCTTTGTATTGAAAGTTTTGTTGGAAATTCAGAAAATATAATTTGCAATTTAGACATTTTAAAACTCAAAAACTAACAGAAATTTTTTGAAATTCTGAAACATCAATTAAATATTGTTTGATGTGCTCTTAATTTTAAATATAATTTTTTTAATATAATATGAAACGTTCATAATATTTATGAAACAATTCATATAAATGTATAAAACTTTCATATAGATTTATGAAACTACTTCATTCTATTTATGAAATATTTAATAACATTTATGAATCATTTCATAAAAAGTTATGAAACTTCTTTATCATATTTATGAAACATTTCAAAAATATGAAGAGGCCTGTCGTTAATTTGCCCTTTTATTAAACAACTTTATCATATTTATGAAGTGTTACATTGGACGAAAATCAATGAAGTTTATGAAGTTTTTCATAAATATGATGAAGCTTTTTTTCTGAGTGTAAAATACATATAATCCATATTATGGCATCCATTGCAATAATTTTTTAATTTTTTTATCCTTTGAGTGCGCCCCGGTATTCTAATTGGTAACGTGCTGGCCTATCAGTGCGGGGGTCGTGGGTTCGATTCCCACCAGAGGCACTTGTCTGTTTCCGCTACAACGCAACTAAAGCCATAGTAGCTAGTGCTCGGTTAGGGTAATAGGATATAATTTGTAATTATATGATTATTAATAAATAAAATGTTATCCTTTGAACTCCAATAGCATTTTGCATATTTTTACACTGTTTCTTTTTAGTTAAAACCTCTAAGAAACCATAAAAATACATGTTTACTCATTATTCCAGATTGAATTTTCTAATGGATTTGTAGTTAAAGAAACTTGCACTAAATATTTACGGTCTATTTAAAGTTTGCACTTTTATGATTTCAATAAGATTTAAATTTTTGCAAAACTAAAATTTAGCTACAAATTTAATTTATTTATTTAATTTTTTTAACTTATTTAAAATAAGTACTTTTTTAAAATTTTGTGTTTTTTTTTCAATATTTTTAATAATTAATAATGTTAACACATATTTTAAAATAATAATTTAATTTATTTACAATACACACCATTTTCTTATTTGTTAATTGGATTAATTTTGCACTTAACTATTGCACATTTATATTTTTTCTTTGATTTGAAATATATTTAAAAATATTTTGATTTTTATAACTTCATATCCTTTTTTGTTTTTGTAGTATCCTTTTTTCTTTTCCTTGAAGGATTTGCACTGATTATTTTTTTAATTTTTTTTTTTTTTATAACTTTATTTCCGCCACAGTGCTAAGACTCGTCCGAACCTTAGCACACGCAAGGTGTTTCTAACAAGAAATTTACAAATTTGAACTCAAATACACCAAGAAATGGTCAAATCGCTTCTAATTGGATTGTACTATATTTCAATGAACTAGGTGTTCAAAACTAGAATTTTTCTTCCTCAAACTTGTTTTTGTTTTGTTGTTTTCGCATTTCCGTTTTAGATTTACCGCCAAAGTTTACTAACCTTTTTTTTTGCGCATGTTTTTTAATTTAAGTGTGCAATACGCATGTCCGTTTGTAGTTTGTTTAGAATGTTAGCAGCAAAACAAATTACAAAAAAGTGATAATGACATTGGAAATACAGAAATTACCATCAAATAATAATTTTAAGAAATGCAATGAATGCAATGAAATGCTTGGAAATGCAATGAATACAGATTAATTAGTCTAATGTGCCATGTTTTGAAAATATTTTTAAGAATAGTACATAGAAGAATTTATTCAAAACGCTTGACATATATTTGAGACACACAATTCGGTTTCAAGGGAGGAAGCGCTACTAAATATCCAAGTATCAATACAAAACTGTCGAGCTATACAGAAAGGCGCATTTGTATGCTTTGTTGACTATGGGAAAGCTTTTGATACGGTCCAATATTACAAGCTAATTGAGATTGTAATATCTATAGGAATAGATGGAATGGAAATTAGGTGTATCAAAAATCTATATTTGCAACAATCTGCATACATCCAAGTCGATAGAGAATTAACTGATAATATTCCCATATCAAAAGGAGGAAGGCAGGAGTGTATATGATCGCCCTTCTTATCCAATATTTATTCAGAACCAGTATATATTTCCTACAAAAACTAATTATAAAAAACACTAAAAAGACTAAATATATGGTTATCAGTTGAAGAAATCTTGACCAAAATAATACGTCACTACGAATAAAAAATACAGATATTAAACGAGTTAAAAATTTTAAATACCTTGGAGTCCCGATACACGACCAATGGGGTGCATCGAAAGAACGACTTCTTCAAACACAATAAAGTTTAAATTAGTCACGACACAGGCCTAGCGACAAAAATCCGCTTTATTAAATGCTATGTTTGATCCATACTGCTTTATGCAGCTGAAACATGGAAAGTAAAAGTGACGGACGAAAGGAAACTAGAAGCGTTTGAAATATGGATATATCGATGGATACTAAAGTTTCCATGAACTGATCGGGTTTAGAACGATGAAGTATTGAGCAGAATGAATATTGATCGAGAGTTAGTAAGAAATATTAAAACAAGAAAAGTCGCATACTTAGGACAAATATAAAACTCCATAGATAACTCGACAAATATAAAATTCCCCAGATAACTCTCAAAAGCAAAATCGATGAAAACGGTCAAGAGGAAGAAGAGAGATTTCCTGGACAAGAAATATTCAAGATTGGACAGATTATCCAGACGAACGAAGTCTACTAAATGCTTCAAAATATTCTATATATTTTGACATACACTCAAAAAAATAAGTTAGTAGAAAAGTTAGTAAAACGTCTTGTAAATCAGGTATACTATTTTTAGCAAAATTTTTTGCTAAAATCGTGTTTTCAGTTAAAATTTTTGTTATACTTATTCAGCACTTAACTGTTTTATACTAATGCTTTACTAATATACTAATGTTTTACTAATTAATTTTGCTAAAAAAAAAATTGTGCTGATAAGCACATTAATAGTGTGGACGACAACCAGATTGAAAGATATACGCAGAATGAAGTAGATGTCGCGGCATGTCAAGATGTAGTAGAGAAGAGGAAAATGATACTAAAAAGTACAACTCTAATAAGACATATAAAAAAATCAACAATTTAAGTTTTTGTATCTCTTTTTCATACATAAAACAAAATTGAGGATTAAAACCACTTACATTTTGCATTGTCACCGGCTTGTGAAAATAATTGTCTATTAATTAAATAAAAGACAAAATAAAATATTTATTTATTTAAACTTTTATATTATATATAACTTATAGATTAATAATAGTGTGGTCAAATTGCAAACAACCATATACAGAAATGTAGACAGAGTAAAGCGAAAGACAAAGACACACATCTTAGGTAGATTTTTATGGTTCCTTTTTCTTATTGCAAAAAAGGGTTATTTTTTCGTTTGGTTTGTTTTTGTTTATTTTTTCGTTTCGTTTCTATAATTATCTTCGTAAGAAGCGTCATTTAAACGATAGCATCATTTAGACAACCATTGATGTAAGTAATTGAAAGAAAATTTTTGTTATGTTATATATATTTATTTCTATATATTTTCAGATATTAAATTAATTCATGTCGTCAATGTGGGAAAATGAAAATTGTTATATTTCGTTATTATAGTAAATTATTTTTAAAAGAATCACAAAAATATGTTTTATGATTTTCAGCAAATAAATTAACTAAATTACAATTTTTCTACAAATTTTTTGCGTTTTTTTCAGTCTACTAAAATTCAGCAAAAAATTTATTAATTTTTACCAACGCTTTTTTATTTCTAATCTACTAAGTGTTAGCAAAACTTTTGCTGAATCTACAAATTTTGTTGCTAAAAATCAGCTCGCTGATTTTCAGCAAAAGATTTTGCTGACATTAGCAACTTTTTTGCAAGCATCCTCCTGACTAAAATTTTGCTGACTCAGCAAAATTTTTTGCTGACTTTACAAACTTTTTTTTTTGAGTGTACGATATGTTATATACACTAAAAGTGTAATTTTATGATCTCTTCGATCCGCATTCGGATAGGCAAATAAAGAAGAAGCAAACGTAGAAACATTTGCGAAACTCCTGTTACAAATTTTTTGCATATTTTAAGTTAAAATGCTATTTTGTACTTAAAATAATAAAAAAATCTGTCAGTCTTGACAAAAATTGGCAGAAAAATAGTTGATAAAGCAAGCATATTCTGTAAGTTGTATGGCTTAAGCGCGGCCTATAGTATCAAATAAAATTCAAACTTTGTCGCTTTGTAAGCAGTTGATATTTTTAAATTTTTATAATTACACAAGGCAAATGTCTATGAAAAATATGCAAAAAAAATGTACATATTTATATTTTTCACCCTATTTTTAATCATTATTTAAATATGTTGGTATGTTTAGACTATGGCATAACTATAACGGTAGACTTATTAGTGAGAACTGATATAATTAAAAATTCTTTACACACCCCTAAATTTTAAAGAAAAACAAGTATTTAAAAAAAAAAATTGTTTACACTTTTTAGTTTAAACGAGCTTAAGATGATTTATTTATTAATTATTTATTTCCAATATTTCGTCTCCACATTGGGTGACTTCTTCAGGGAACAAATATTACAATTTGAAAAACAATAAGAAGAAGTCACCCAACGTGAAGACGAAATATTGGAAATAAATAATTAATAAATAAATGATCTTAAGCTCGTTTAAACTAAAAAGAATAAAATAAAAGAAGATCGAAGAAAACTTAACATTTTTAAAAGATTTTTTACATTTCAAATAAAAAAAAAAACAATATTTAAAAAGATATTCAAAAAATAAAAAATAAAACGAAAACTAAAATATAAATTATTGTTGCAACAAGCAATGATTAAACGCATTTACGGATTAAAGGATTTATAACAACATCTGAATTTAATAATGGTTATAGGATCCCAAAGGATCCTACTTAAAAATAATTAATTTTTATAGTATTTTTATGTTGCAGATTGAAAGAACAAAAACTGAATAATAATATATTTTAAAAACAAAAATTGAAATTAAATTCTAAGTAAAACTGAAATACAAAATGAAAAGTATGTAGTATGTATGACTCCCAACAACATAACTCCCCTTCCTTAAAAAAATGAAAACATAATATATAGGTAAATATTAAAATCACTGAGGGAAAGTCATAATAGTTACTTGCATGTAAATGTTGAGGTTATATTTTATTGATTTAATTGTTTTTGTTGATAAAGTATCTGAACGCCCAACATCCGTGTTGGAACACAAATAAGTTTAATAAAGAAATGTTACATTGCTGGTTGGTAAAGAGTTCTTGCCGATTTGTTTAAAAGTTGATGGGACGGTGAATGTCTAGTTTCAGGAACCTCTGTGCACAATTTAAAAATTGTCGCATAGGTGTCTTCAAATATATATGATTAAATTTGATTGGTGAATTAAGAGACTCAAGTATGTATATGAATGTACACCGACAAAGTTTTAGTATACATTACCTGGAAGCGAAACACATCATTACAGATATGTGATGATCATCCGATGAAAGTTGAATAAAATATTCAATTTATTGAATTCTAAATTTGTGTCGTATTGGATTGTTCATATGAACTGGCCAATGTGTAGCGATTGATATCTCAGTAATATATATATAATAATGTACCTGAATACGTACCATCGCAGATGGGACATAGGTAATATTAATTTTAAAATTTGTACGATATATATATGTTGAGTTTGATATTGTAGTAGTGTTGGAAATTATTTTTATTCAAATTGCTTGAAAAATAAACTTTCTTGATCTTCTTTTTTATGAATTAGATTTTTTTTAATAATAATCTATGTATGTTCATAATAATTTAATGTCCATTGCAGGATCGCCAATAAAGGATCCCGAAGGATCCTACTTAAAAATAATTAATTTTTATAGAATTTTTATGCTGCAGATTGAAAGAACAAAAACTGAATAATAATTTATTTTAAAAACAATATTAAAAAAAAACAAAAATTTTAATTAATATCTAAGTAAAACTGAAATACAAAATGAAAAGTACACTCAAATAAAAAAGTTAGTAGTCAGCAAAAAATTTTGCTGAGTCAGCAAAACTTTAGTCAGGAGGGTGCTTGCAAAAAAAATTGCTAATGTCAGCAAAATCTTTTTTTAGCAACAAAATCTGATTTTTAGCAACAAAATCTGAGTTTTAGCAACAAAATTAGTAGATTCAGCAAAAGTTTTGCTAACAATTAGTGGATTGGAAATTAAAAAATCCTTGCTAAAAATTAATAAAATTTTTGCTGAATATTAGTAGACTAAAAAAAACTCAAAAAAATTTGTAGAAAAATTATACTTTAAATAATTTATTTGCTGAAAATCATAAAACATATTTTTGTGATTCTTTTTAAAATTATTTATAATACGTTACAAAATATAAAAATGTTCATATTCCCAAATTGACGCAATGAATTAATGTAATATCTAAAAACAATAGAAATAATTAACATCAATGGTTGTCTACACGATGCTATCTTTTAAAGGAACGCAAACGCCGCAGATAATTCTAGAAACGAAACGAAAAAATAACAAAATATTACATATACAACCCATAAAAATCTACCGAAGATATGTGTTTGTCTTTCGCTTTAGTCTGTCTACCTACTGCATATTTGTTTGCAATTTGACCACACTTGAATATTGATCTCTATAAACATTTAGTTTACAAATACACATTTAATCTTTGTTAAATTTAAATATTTTATTTTGTCTTTTATTTAATTAATAGACAATTACTTTCACAAGCCGGTGACGACGCAAAATTTAAGTTATTTTAATCCACAATTTTGTTTTGTGTATGAAAAACAGATACAAAAATCTTCCATGGTTGATTTTTTTATATTATGTTTTACTAGAGTTGTACTTTTTAGTATAATTTTCCTCATCACTACTACATCGTGACACGCCGCGACATCTAATTCATTCTGTGTATATCTTTCAATTACAATTTTTTTTAGCAAAATGAATTAGTAAAACATTAGTGAAATATTAGTAAGACATTAGTTCAAAACAGTTAAGTGCTGAATATGTATAACTAAAATTTTAGTTTAAAACATAATTTTAGCAAAAAATTTGCTGAAAAATAGTATACCTAATTTACAAGATGTTTTACCAACTTATTTTTTTGAGTGTAGGGAAATTACACCCTACAAGTTAAATTACATAAATATAGCAAATATTAAACACATTAATTAAATTTCAACATAAATTAATTTTCGTTATGAGTTGTTTGATACTTTGGGGTATGTTTATATTTTAATTTTGTTCAATGAAGAGAACGTGTTTTCTTATAAGTCTACATGTAAATGATTTTGCCGTGATTTAGAACTTTTTAAAAAATTGTCAGTTTATATAAAATAGCTAATTTTTAATATTAAAAACTAAAACGGGTTAATTTTCCTCATAACATTTTTAAACTGATTGTGGCTTGTATAGCGATAGCTTAATGTAGAAAAGCTATAACTCTGTTTTCTATTTCTTTAATACAAACTTACGATACTTACAATATTAAAAAACTGCATTTAAAGATATTTTACATCTTACGTTTTCAGATTTTTTTTATGTATTTACTTTCGCAGTTAAATAACGAAAAAATCAAGTTAAGGCTCATTTACATTAAGGCATGTATAATACACTCATGAAAAAAAGCCCGTACAAATAGTTGAAAATTCAGATAAGACAAGGGAAATAGTACTTGAATTTGCGCCAGCAGAATTTTTAATAAAGTTGAGAATCATATTCTGCTAAATTTTGGTTGACAGGTATAAATTAAATTCTAAATTCTAACTATATATATTGTTAAAGAAATTAGCTAACTCCACAGAATTTTTAAGCTGAATCAATAGAAAATGTCTGCTAAAAAGAACTTTCCGGTTCCGACCAAATTCAGGTCCATATTTATTAACGGGAGTATAGGTGGTTAATAAAAACTTATTAATTTCGATCTATCTCGCTTAGTTTCATTTCATTTCATTTATTAATTCAAAAACCAAGCCCATAGGGCCAAATATGGTTCGTATTCAACAATAAATTTTTACAAAAAATAAAAAAATAAATTTATAATTTAAAGGAATGCCTAAAATAAATAAAATTATAACTAAAGTTTAACGGTCCAAAATGTAGCAATAAGATTATCAAAATAAGTAGACGATTAAAAAATAAAAAATATATGAAAAATGATCGTAAATTATCAAAATTATAGTGAGTGATTAAAAAACTGCCTTAGTTTGCGTTTAAACGTAGCACTTGTAACAACAAAGCTTTTAAGAGATCTAGGTAATGAATTCCAGACTCTAGTTATCCTCACATTAAAGGATCTCTCGAAAATAGAAGAGTTTATACGTTGAAAAACTATCTGAGGGTTTCTACTCGATCTTGTAAATCTAAAGTTGTCAACAATGTAACCAGGACAGTTCGCTCTAATTAGCTTGTAAAACAATAACAAGATTCTCAGTTTTATAAAATTCTCAAAAGAAAAACCAAGAAAATCCAACACAAACGGAGAGACATGTTCTCTTATCCTCAATCTGTAAACATATCTCACTATACGGTTAACTGTAAGATGAAGACGTCTAAGAATATTACTGCTAGTACCCGTAAATACCTCCAAAGCATAAATTAACTGGGGCATAAGAAGAGCACTAGCTACACGTTTCCTTACATGTAGAGGCAAACAAAGATCAAGAGTTTCCGAGATAAAGACTTTTATATGAAAACAAAAATGTTTAAAGCAATTGTGACTTAAATTAACGGGCAAATTTTTAAATTTGAGAATCATGAATTACTAAATATTGGATTGGGAAATTAGTTCAAGTACAGCTGAAATTTGTTATTGTGGTAAATTTTACCAGGTAAAATGAGAGATGAGAAAAATGAGAATCTAGTTGTTTAAAGTAAAAAATCAAAAGCAACCTATTTTAAAAATAAAAAGCTTAAATAAGTTTAACTTTTAAAGAAAAAAGTCCAAAATAAGCTAACATTTAAAAAATAAGTTTAAATAAGCAAATGTCAAAAAATAAGCTAAAAAATTTTTAACAAATATACTTTAAAATGTTCATAATTTCAAGATCTGAACTTGTGTTCAATCTAAATAGTTCTATCCAGTTAAATAAAAAACAAGCTGTAGCTTATTTTTGGTTGCCCTACTAATAACTTTAGCCAAATAACTGATTTAAACGATAAAAGAAAAAATTAGTTCAACATAATTTTAACCCGTTAAACAGACTTTTGTACGAACTTTTTTATGAGTGTAATTGTTCAATAATATACATGGTTATTTGAATTATTTACCCTTCGGTTCTTCTGCTCAATTTATTTGTGCAATGTAAAAAGTCTAGATTAGCATGACTTTTCTTGTTGACTAACCCAATTATTGTCATTTTCCGCTTGAAGTGTTTACAATATTTTAAATCATGCCTTTTTCTAGATTTCTTTTAACAATTAACACTAGGTTAGCTATTTAGACATAATGAGTACATTTTAAAGAATTTTATGCTTAAAAATGTATGGCCTGCTAACTTATCTCAAATTAACTAAAGTTTAGGGCTTAACCATAGTTATGAAAGACAAATTTATATGGAAATATCTGTGGTTAAAGTTAAACTCTGGTTATTTATAGAAAGTTACTCGCGCTAAAATATACAAGTTTGTGATGAGCGACTTTCATGTTCGCAGTAAGTAGCACAAAATCTGTTTAGATCAAATACTTTTCTGAATCGAAAATTTTGCAACAAAATTGCATTGATTGGTCGTTGCATATTTTTGCATTTGAGTGCATATTTGTAGCATTTTTTATGATTTGTAACTGCATATTTTTGCATATAAATTAAGATTAAGATTTATTTAATAATAAAGAGAAGGAAGAATTTAAAAACCTTAACACATCACTAAATTTTTAAATATTTATATATTTATGTATATATGTTAGAGTGTCCCTTAAGTATAAATGTTGGAAATGTTGATACGGTACCCTCTAATTAAATTTGACTTGAATTTAACTCATGTCTCTACGACAACGCCTGTCCTAAGCGACTAGGCTTTAAAAAGCAAAACATGCGTTTATATGGGGGGAAAATTACTTTTTTTAGTTTTTGCAAATTTTTTTTAATATCGTAATAGTTTTTATTCTAAATGATAACACTGTGCTAGTTCAAAAACGTAACAAGCGGGGCACCCGGCGGGTAAAGCTAATTCGAGTACGCTGAATCCAGTGGTGCTAACCGTTTTTTTAGGTTAGCTCTCGTTTAAAAAATAATTAAGATTGAAAATTATGGTTCCAAGTACCTAAAAAAAACAATTTTTTTAAGTTTTCTTTACCATTTATTGATTTTAAATGTATGAAATTGAGAACATTTTATGAAACAACATCAACAATAAACTATTTGCAACAAAATTTAATTGACTACAACAATTTTAAAGTGATTTATAATTTTTTTTAATTAATTTTTAATTTTAATTTTTTTTATTGAATAATGTTCAATGAATACCTGTGTTATTGAAAACGCTTTTTTCACGCTTAAGGGGGAAATCCCAATAAAATTTTAAGAAGGAAATCAGTTGAATGAAATATACCTGATCCATTTCACTTGTTAATTTTATGATGACTTCTATATACCTAAACTAATTCACTTGTTAAATTCTGTAATGATGGAAATTAAACCGCATGTGATTACCATAGCAATAAAATATATTTTTCATGTTAAGTGTACTTGTTAAACATGAATTGTTACTTAAAACCATATCATAAAATTTATTGTTTACTTCTTTACCTTTTTTATATATTCTAGGACTATGAGGAACGCTAAAACAATTTTTGAACAACATTATTAAATAACCTTGCAAAAAGTCTTGAATGTGATAATTTATTTTAATGCTTTTTTGTTTTTTGCTTTTGGTACCACGCCCATTTATCGCATTCCGCCCATTTTCAGTTCGACTACCAATATTTGTAATTGATGGACTCGTACAAAATTTGAAGGCTATATAGCTAATATAGAACCCTAGATATTTAATATTAATATTAATTTTGTATATGAGCTTAATATTCACTTTGTATGGGAGCTGCCACGCCCACTGGTATGATCCCGCCCAATTTTCCCATGACTATTCATAATATAATCAACGTGCACAAATTTCTAAGACTCTGGCTATTATAGAACTGTTGATATATGATATTAAATATTTACTTTGTATGGGAGCTGACACGCCCACTGGTCCGATCACGCCCATTTTTCCCATGACTATTAACACTATCAAATAATCAACGTGCACAAATTTCTAAGACTAAGACTATTATAGTACTGTAGATATATGATATTAAATATTTACTTTGTATGGGAGGGAACCATAATTTTCAATCTTAATTATCTTTTAAACAAGAGCTAACCTAAAAAAACGGTTAGCACCACAGGATTCAGCGTACTCGAATTAGGTTTACCCACCGGGTGCCCCGTTTGTTACAAAAAAAAAAGTGTCCGATTCGAGCACAGTGTAATTTATTCGACATAATGATAATATTATGTTATAACTATCCCAGTAATTAATACTGCCCCAGAACACTAATGTGCCAATTATTACTTGACAGAAAAATTTCTTTCGCTCTTTAAGGCCTAGTCGCTTAGGGTAGGCGTTGTCGTAGATGCCTATAATTACACATGAGTTATATTCAAGTCAAATATAAAAAAAATAGAGGGTACCGTATTAACATTTCCAACATTTAAACTTATGGAACACTCTAAATGACACTCTTGTGTTTATGTTTTTTCGACCTTTTTTTTTAAAATCAAATTAAATAAATAGTCAAGCTCGAGGTTTTAGATTTTAATAAAATTATTTTATTTTTATTTTCAATATATTTCTCCATCCATCGAATGGCATCTTCACTGATCTACATGATACTAATTTGTGTATTATATATTTTTGTGTATTCTAATTTAAGTGTTCCTGAAAAAACCATCCGATGGGTGGAGAAAAATATTGAAAATAAAAATAAAATAATTTTATTAAAATCTAAGACCACGAACTTGACTATTTATTTAATTGATAATTATTAAAGTTTTAAATATTTATTATCGATACAAAAATGCGAGCTTTAAACTGATTATGGTGAAATTTTCATTAAGATTGTAAGTTACCCTTTAAAATGTTTAAAAAAGTGGCAAAAACTACTCTTCTTTTTACAAAACTACGATTAATAACCAAAAAAAAGCTTTTCAGAAATCAAGGTACCACAAGTTTTGAATATTAAATGAACAGGAGTATTTCCTAAGACAACTACACCATTTTCCATTGTTTTTAAATTATCAATTGTATTTCAGAATTATTAATTGGATTTCGGAAAATTTCAAATTTATCAATTGAATTGCAAGAACTAACAATTGTACTTCAGTTTTATCAATTGTATTTCAGAAAATACTAATTGAGTTTATTAATTGTTTTTCAGAAATCATCAATTATATTTCAGATTCAACACTTCTATTTCAGAAATTATCAATTGCATTTGAAAAATTATCAATTGTTTTTCAGGAAGATCCCAATTGTAATTCAAAAATAGTCAATTGTATTTTAAAAATATCGATTGTATTTCAGAAATTATTAATTGTATTAAATAAGTTTTTAATAGTTTTCAAGAATAAATAACAATTTTTCAGAAATTATGAATTGTACTTCAAAGCTAAAAATATATTCGAAATATATTATTGGATGTATTTTTTATAACCTCTGAGATTTAATTAATTATTAAAAATTATTAATTATTATTAATTAATTATTATAAATGATTATTTTGAAAAAATTTATCAATTCGAGAATTTTGTATGTACTGTCGGACTTTTAAAATTGCATTTCATTTTTGAGTTGTTAGGTTTGAGATCATAATTAAATTGTTACTATTACAAATAGAAAACACTAATTTTTAATAAATGTAAGAGCTGATCCCCACAAGATTTTTTTTCATCTTCTCTCACATTTATTAACAATTAGTGTTAATGTTGGGTTGATAATTTCTGAAACACAAATAATATTTTCTGATATATAATTAATAATTTTTTTTTCAGAGTTAAAAATATGTTCTAAATATATTATATGATGAATTATTAATAACTTCTAAATTACATTTGATCATTTCTGAATTACAATTAATATATTCTAAAATACAATTAATAATTTCTGCAATACATTTTAAAATAAATATAAAAAACAATTGATAACTTTTAAAATTCAATTAATAAGTATGAATATCTATTGAAAAAAGGCCCTTTTTTGAACCTGGCTTGGAACCATTAAAATCGTGAGGTCGATCTTAGTTTTTTTTTTTTATCACATATCAAAATTTCATCAAAATTCGAGTGTTTAAGTTTGAGTACTATCCTAGTAAGTGTAATTGCAGAAACTGTTGACGGTTGAAAAAAAAACCAGTACTAGCAAACTACGCATATTTTCTAAAACCAATGTTTTGCCAGTACTGCCCAAAGTAGTGCTTTGCCAGTGCTGTTTTCACTAAATATACATTGTTATTTCAATTTTTTAAGATTTTACCTTTGTTTTTGACATAGAATTTAAAGGCTCATGAGAGCACAGGTAGAAATTGCCAACCGTACAAAAATAATTGTAATGGCAAACCACTGCTATTTTTGTAAAACCCACCGTGGTAATTACCAATGGTACAACTAGTATTGTACTAGAAAAGCACTATTTTGTTTGCAAAGCATGTGTTTTGCCAGAACCACCCGCAAAATTCTCCACCAATATTGTTTTTACCAATATGACTACCAATTAGAAGCATTATCTTTTTTCTATATATTATTATACTTTACACATTTAAATATTGCTGTTTTTTAAATGTGTTTTATTATACACATTTCTCAAAACTAATTTAAGGTATTTTAAAAGTAACAAATTTTTTGAGCTTCCAACGTTATGCCAACGGTGGCAAGTTTAAACCAACGGTTGGCCACTGTTATCAATCGGGTAACAAGACAATACTGTCAAGATTGTTAACCCTACGTTCTGCCAACGCATAACCGTTCTGCCAACGCATAACCGTTCTGCCTGGGAGTGTAAAGTAGTACAAAGTGAAGTGTACTCAAAAAGCGATGCAATTTGTTTTTTTTTTTTACAAGTTTTAATAGAAAATTTTAATGGATTATATTTTTGTACATATCTTCTCGTGTTTTTGGAAAAAATTTAATAGTACAATAGGTGAAATTCCTTTCTCCTGGGCCCACCAATATTTTTGAATAAAAAAAAAAAACCGGAAAAGCTAGCTAAATTTTAAAAACAACAAAATTATCCTAATTCGATAAATTTGCAATAATAAAACATATTTTTTGATATAAATTTAAAAAAAACATTAGAAATTAAAGCGAAATTCAACTGGGCGCACCTCAATATAATTTGAAGAATTTGCATTAAATATCGAAATTCCTGTTGCTAAAACTAACGGAGATCCTTCTTAGGTCTTATTGGCATCATTTGAATCAGCTTATCTTGATCTACAAGATATTAGGTGATTTTTGTTGTGTTGGCGCAGGGTTGGATATTTGTGAAGGTTGACATTGACGTCTATGGCCACTATATCACTCTCTCCTACAAGTTCATTACAAATTTTAGTAGCGATTTTATGCGAAGCAATCTTAAATGGCAAATATATGTTTGTCATTGGCATGGTACAATGTGAAAATCCTGTAAATGTTCTTCGAAAACAACATTTTTGCTCACTGCTAATTTGAAATAATAAACAAGAAAATAATCTTGTAATCTTGAAATTTTTAACAAATATTTTAGCGTTAAAAAAAAAATATGAAACTATTTTTAAACACCGGAATTTTTCGATATATATCAAGAATGGTATTCAAACCAGATGTCTCCTTATCGTTAGATAATTTTTTCAGATTCTATACCGAGAATTAGGGAAACCATTTTAAACTATCACAGATTTATTTAAAAAATATAGATTCCACTTCATATCTCACAAAAAATGATGTTTGTCAAAATTTTAAATTTAAATTTTAAACTGAGATTAAAACATTCTTAAATGTTCTAGTTTTTAATGAAATTCCCAAAAGAAAATGTTTGCATTTAATGTGTGCGGACACTGTAGCATATTAATTTGATGACAGTTTTTAGTGCATTTTTGAACATTTTGGAAATCAGATTCCAATTTCAAAGTTACAGTTTTACGTCAGGTGACCTTATGGCGGTTTTTTTTAGGCAATTTCTCTTTTATTGGTCAGATTTAATTATTTACATAACTTTTGCAATTATCGACAACTTTTTTTAAGTACTGGAAATGTAAATTTTTTTGTATTTTTGGTACAGAAAAAGTATTGAATTTTTGGTATTTATATTATCTACAAAATATTGGATGTTTAATTTTTGTGCTACTGTATTTTTTGTATTGACGACGTTTTTCCAACGTCGAAAGGTGGACTCGCATTACCGTTTAATGGTGTTACCATTTCGACGTTGAAAGAACACCGTAAAAGTTGAAAATTAGTCGTTTTGCTAATGTACGCACTACCGTTTAAAACCTCTTTCTTGTGGCAACTTATTCAAAAAAGTTATATAATAATTTTCAAAACAACTCAAAAGGTCCACATTAGGGAACATGTACTCTAAAGTGAACCTAAATTAAAAAACTCTAAAAGCATATAAAAATATCAGAAAATGAAGGAAGATCAACAAAAATTTGTACTTAAATTAAAAAATAAATAATTTTGTTTATTAAAACGTTTTATGTATCGTTTAAAGCTGCTTAAGGGTTTACCATATGTAATCCTAACTTTTTTAATTGCGGTAAACAAGCAATATTTTTTGTTGTGAAACATGTTGAAAAATTGTCAAAATGAACAAGAACAAGTGATGCGTAAACCATTTAAAAAAAACTAAAACTTGTGAATAAAATCCTTACCGTTTACAAAAATCCGACCTGGAAAATTCTTTAAGACTTGTTTGTTATTCACTTTTTCGTTACGAAAAATTACACTTTATATTACGGTTTTTTGAAATGACACAATAAAACCAAGAAAAGGTCGAACTTTTTTAAAATAGTAATAGTGGACAGTTGACATTTTTGACTTTTTTGACATATTCGTGCAACAACACAAAAAATACGAAAGTTCCACTTTAGGAAACAAGCTACAATTGGGAACATTCCCTTGATAAAAATTTCAGAGAGTACAATACATTGGAATGGCCGGTTCTAATTTCTAATTTTGTGAGAGTTCAAATTTGTGAGATTCTACTGTATTCGTGCTATCATTTCGACACCATGCAGTACTGTAAATGTTAAAAATCTAACACGCGCCAACACTGGGGAGTTCGTATTTTTCTAGCTGAGGGAATGCATAGAAACCCAGGAAAAAATTACACATTCCAAAAAGAAGGTGATGCCCACACTTGCTTACATATCTCATTGCCAAATTTAGTAACTGCAATACCAAACTCATTCCAACGATAGAGTCAAAAAAGCAAGTAGTATTGTAATCAATTCTTTAAATTTAAACCAGAAAGCATGAACTCAATAACAAAGTAATTATTTACTTAAAAAAAAATAACAATGTTATCATATACTTTTTCTTAATAAAAGGACGTTATTGGAAGTAGTTCCTAATTTATCTCATATATTTTTTCAAACAAATTTTTATTTGCAGGAAAATAATACTAAAAACAGAAATTGCATGTTGCCTAAATTTTGTTAAACTGTGGTTAGGTATAAATTAGGGAAGCGCACGTGAGCAGAAAATTGTGAGTGGAAGTTGAAATTACTGACGTTATCGTGAGTGAGTGTAAAAAAAATTTTCGAGGGTGATTGTGCGTGAGTCATATTTTTGTTTTTCAATTTTGAATTGTTCATTTTTTTTTTTTTATTTATATTTTCGTGGTTTATAGCTCCAAAATTATGACAAAACCATGTTATCATAAAAATTCGATGTTTCACTTTATGTCCGTATGAGTTTTGATCGTTATATTTGAGTGACCTAGGAGAATCACGTGTGAGTAAAAGTTGAATTTACTTATGGAACTACTTCTTTTTTTTAAATGTAAGTACTTCTTATTTTTTGTAGGGAACTATTTATTTTTTTTTTTTTGTGTAAGTACTTCGTAGTTTTACAATGGAACTATTTCTTTATTAAAAAATGTATGTAGTTCTTAAAAATATAAAGTAAATGGTTCTTCGGTAAAAAAAAATAATCAATTCTAAAGAATCAATTATTTTAGTCTCACGCCCTGTTAAAAGAATCGAGTAGGCAATCTAGTATGAAATGCGTTCTGCCCAAAATGCTTGATTACAAACCCGCTTACCTTTTTGGAAATTTTTTGCTGGGAATTTCACGTGATTTCGTTTTCTCCGGCACCCCGAAAGAATATTTTTTTTCGACTGCGTGTAAATAAAAATTTGGTGGCGTCTAAAGTAAAGAACACACAGCTTGTCTAAAATAAATATTTTAAATATTTCTCCTATGCTCAGTGTTAAACAATAGAAAAAACATTTCTTTTTTACAAAATTTTAAACAAAGCTTAACAATTGTAAGTCTTCAGTAATATATTTTAAACAATTACATTTACAATAGTATAAAATCGTAGAACATAATAAATATGCATGCGTAAAAGTACGGATTACAAGTCTACTGAAAACACTGCTTAACATTGTTAAAGTGTATTCAATGACTTTTAACCGTAGATATTTTGCGATATAACCAATAATAATAAATATTCTTGCTACAATATTCTTTTTCATCAGCATTAATGCATTCCGATATATTAGGGGGACATATATTA
Organism: Delia radicum; assembly: GCA_021234595.1. Classification (NCBI taxonomy): domain Eukaryota; kingdom Metazoa; phylum Arthropoda; class Insecta; order Diptera; family Anthomyiidae; genus Delia; species Delia radicum. The sequence goes on along the minus strand of CM037851.1, from coordinate 184,663,930 downwards.
TCCATATTAAAATAGAATGTTGATTTTACTTCACGCAATTTATTTGTTGATTTCATTGTAATGCGACGTGATTGTGGATCCTTACCTTCAAGATGTTCTCGAACATAATGGGCGGATAATTGTATGTCCATTTCATCGGTTAATGACTCGCTAATACTATCAACAATACGAGGCGATTTTTGTAATAGTTGTTGACATACTTGATAGTAAACACTACTAAGATTTAAATGTATATGTATCATTAGTAAATGTTCTAAAGTACAATGAATCTGTAATAGCTTTGCTAAAGTTTTCGCCGTATCATGTTCATCAAAGTAGCTATTCTTAAAACCAATTATATCATTTTGTATTTTATCGCCAGAATTTTTCATGTCCATATTTAGTAATGTCTTACGCATCGAAGCAGCATTATCTTGCATTACAGCATTACGTAAAGATTTACGAACATTTGGGACAACTGAATCATTTTCTTTATCATGGACAACACTAAGCGAAAGATAGATACAATTAAATATACAACATATTAACAGTGTAAGGGTGAGTAAGTTATTTACCTATTAGTCTTTAATTCATTAGCACTGCAGACTTTACTCTGCACAAATATATATTCGTAATCTTTATATAATTTTTCTAACCCGATTTCCAATAACAATTCCAAGGGTTCAGAGCCTGAAAGACATGGTATAGCTAAACGACGATTTGCCACCGCTGTTATTACTTCGGCTAGACGATTTTTATTGGTAGGAGTATTCTAAAAATAAGTTATGTTTACGTTGAATGAAGTTTGTATAGAAGAAAAAAAATGCATTTAATACTTACCACTATATTACAACGAGCCGCACATTGAAATACTATATTAAATGCCATTTTCAAATCCTTATAGGAGGAGCAAACTAAAAATATATTATTATTAAATATTTTGTGTTTGGCGATACTTATTCATATAACTTACGCTTTAAAATTTCCCATAATTTATCTGTTAAATCATTTAAACGTCGAATTTTAGCATTTTGTATAACATCTTCAATATCAAGATCAGCACCACTACTAGAATCAATTTCGGATATTTCTGTCATAACTTTATTGATATTTTCATGTAATTCATTCATATCGATGGTACTGTAAATAAAAAAAAGAGTTTTATTAAAAAAGTAAAGTTTGTAAATGGTAATTACCTAAAATATATTTAAGGGAATGATTTCCAGACCATTTTCTTCAACTAATAAAGCAACATACTGTTTAGATATGACAATTTATTACTTTAAACTCATTTTTTATTAGAACGATTTTTGTAATCTCCATATGCTGTGATGAGGGTATATATTAGTTTGCCATTCCTAGAAAACTTAGATTAATGAACATTCTCCCTAGCAGTTTAGTAATGAACATGAGCAACTCCGGTCCAGCGACTAAAAAGTAAGTTTCCATACAAATTTATATATCTTACAAGGGAACTACACGGTGGAGCCCGCTGATTTTAATGAAACTTGGATATGTTGTTGAGAATAAAAATGGTAGACAAGTATTTTTTTAAGGTGCGCTATCGCACGTTTAGGGGTTAAAAAGTGCGTTCAAAAACTATAACATTTTTGTATAAAAACATCTTTAAAATTTAAGAAATTAAGATTTTTTGTACGCTGTATTAAAGTATTCGAGAAAACAAAAATGTTCGGACATGCACGGACATGCACGAATTAAAAAAAATATTAATTTTTTTTTAAACATGGTCGAGCAGGGAATCGATCCCGGATCATTATATTTTGCCTGGAAATAATAAGGTGAATAACATATTATTGTTCACCAATTATTTTTTGTATGAAAGTAATCCGTTATAATTTACTTATTGGCAACCCATTATTGTATTATTTAAATTAATGCAGACGGTAATAAGTACCCATTACAAAGTAATGCATAAAATAATAAGTACTCATTGCCAGTTTTTTGTTGCATACCCGTAGATACGTCTTCAAAATACATTTCATTTGATACAAAATTTGCCTATAACTTATATACAAAAAAAAATTTAAAAAACTTAAAATTGGGTAATTTGTCACCTTATTTTTTAACCCCTAAACTTGAGATTGCGCATCTAAAAAAATACGTATCTAATATTTTGTTGTCCTTTACAACATATCCAAGTTTGATTCAGATCTGCGGATTCACCACTGTATAGCTTCCTTGTTAGTAGAAATTAATAGCAGTGTCTGGTGAAAAAATATGACACCATATTTGAATAATATTTTGAGGGTGTTCACAATAAAACTAAAGGCGAAAATAATTTCCCATACATTTTGTATGAAATACAAAAATATGGGAATTTTTTCGCTTTTATTGGGAACACCTTCTTAAATTCAGCTCAATTTTTTATTTAACCTCAAAAAAATGTAGGAATTTTTTTTTTCACCACAAAAATATTTTGTTTCCCTCGTTTTTTCACAACAAAAATTTGCAGAAACGCGATCTTTTAAATCAATTGATTATTTTATTGTTGAGAACTGATAAAAAAAAATTAAGTGTATACGATCGGATAACGGTAACGAATATACAAACAATAAATTTAAAAGTTATTTTAAGAAGGAATGCATCAAACAAGAATATACTGTAGCATATAGTTAGTTACGTGAGTAACAAATGAAACTTGGTTTTATTGTACTTGCTTGGTTTTATTGTACTGACTTTATTTATTTACAAAAACTTAGATCTACTTAAATTTTAAATTTATAAAATGATGAATCTGCAAGCCATGCAGATTTGTTGATCTTTTTATTTCTCAAACTTAAATCAAACTTAAATATTTTTATTTAAATGACAAATCTGTTAACTAAGCAGATTTGTTTATAACCGAATTACATATGTTCGTGTGTATGTTCATTTATGCATGAAACATACATACTTTGAAATTCTTTATTTATGAAGAATACAGAACCAATGAAGGATCATGTTACAAGTCTGCATGCAAACAGGCAGAACATTCAAATGATGAAGTCATTTGAATGTCAGAGCAGTCAAATGGTAAAATCCTTGACTGGGTTAGAGTCCCATATAACTCCTCCACCCCTAGATTTAACGGTCTCTGTTAAATTAGAGTTTGTGGGGTTAGCTTTCAATTCAATATTAACATTTATTTCTTCATTGTTTCCTCCTCTTTTACAATATTTATAGATTATGAAAACTAAAATCACTACCACCAATAATGATATAAGACTTATGTTGATCCCGTAGGATACATTTCTATGATATACCAATTCTTTTATTTGTTTAATGTTTTCAAATTGATTCAATTTTAGTTTTTTAAAAGTGATTTTTTCTTCAAATATCACCTTTGTTGAACCACTGTTCGGGTAAATAAACCGCTCATGAACAATAGTTTTTTTTGTTTAAAAATTTTTCATTTAATATTTCCAATTCACAATCGCCAAAATTTATTAGATAGTTCCCGTTCAGAACAATGTTTCTGTTATCGCAATTTTGCGTCAACTTGGAATAGCTTTTTGTAGATTCGGGCAATAATATTTTCTTCTTATTTCTGAAAATACTTCATTTACCCCCCTGTGATTGTTGTATAAGTGCTCTTTTTCAATTATTTGAAGAATTTTACCCTCATCGGTAATATCCTCTAACAGAGTACTCGCTTTTAATACCTTTAAATTTTTATTTTTCGCAAAATATTTCATATAAAGATCTTGAAATTTTAAAAACAAACGGTTGTCAGAGCAATATATTACTGAAAGTCCTCTTTGTGGAAGTTTTTCTTTGATTATCTCCAACAAATCGCCATTTGGTGCCAAATTTACCGTTTCCCTGATTTTATTTTTAAACACAATTTTCTTGCTACAGGATTGTCTCCCTGCATTTTTCAAGATTAGTTGGTTTTTGAATAAATTCAGCGGGTTTTCAGTTATTTTAATGAAGTCGGCACTGTCAGTTTCTGCACTGTGTACAGTATCCATATCATCTTCAAACAACTCATTCAGATTAACGATAATTTGATCATCTGGCTCCGAAACGATACGGCTGAGGCCGTCCGCAATAACGTTTTCTTTTCCCTTTATGTATGCAATGTCGAAATCGAATTCATTTAATTTAATCTTCCATCGTTGGAGTTTAGAATTCGGTTCCTTTAAATTGTTTAACCATACTAGAGGTCGGTGGTCTGTTCTTATCGTAAATCTTCTTCCGAAAAGATAAGGACGAAAATACTTTGTCGCCCAAACTATAGCTAAGAGTTCTTTCTCTATAGTGCTATAATTTTTCTCATGACCATTCAGTGATCGACTAGCATAGCAAATGACTCTGTCATTTTGCATTAATACTGCTCCTAGAGCAAAGTTACTAGCATCAGTAACTACAGTAAATTTTTTCGTAAAATCGGGATGTACCAAGATTGGGTCCGATTTAATGAGAATCTTTAATATCTCAAATGCGTTTTTATAATCCTCATCTTTGAGATTTATTCGCGCATTTTTCTTTAGGTATTTAACCAAAGGATGAGCTACCTTAGAGTAGTCTTTTATAAACCGTCTGTAGTAACCTGTAATTCCCAAAAACGATTTTATTTCCTTTTGGTTAGTTGGGAGTAAGATTTTATGTATTGCCTCCACTTTTTTCGGATTTGGCTTAATGCCATTGTTAGTGACTAAATGTCCCAGAAACTCTGTTTCCTGTTTTAAAAAAACACATTTTCCCAATTGGATTTTCAAGTTTGCTTTTGTTAAGCAATTCAACACTTTATTTAGAGATTCCATATGTTCTTCTACGCTTGTAGAAAATATTAGAATGTCATCCAAATAAACTATGCAAATTTTCCCATATGTTCCTTTAAGACTTCGTTCATCAGTCTTTGGAAAGTAGAGGGCGCGTTTTTCAGACCAAATGGCATTCGAAGGAATTCATAATGACCATTCGCTGTTGAAAAAGCTGTTTTATGGATGTCTCTTTCATCCATTTCAATTTGATGAAAGCCTTGGGCCAAATCGAGAGTTGTAAAGTATTGACATCTTCCCAATTTATCAAATATGTCATCCATATTTGGGATTGGAAACCTATCCTCGATAGTGATGCCGTTTAATTTCCTGTAGTCAATTACAAGACGCCACCTTTGAATGTTAACGCGTCCAGCTTCTTTGGAACTATCCAAATAGGGCTGTTGTAAGCACTTGAGGATTCTCGAATTATCCCCTGTTCAAGCATTTCCTCTATTTGCTTGTTAATTTCCTTTTTATGGATCTCCGGGTATCTATAAATTTTGGAGTATACCGGGATATCATTTTGGGTTTGTATTTTATGTTTTACCTTATTCGTGAACGACAAATTTTCGTTCTCACGATAAAAGGTTTTATTATGTGTTCTCAAAGTGGACATTAATTTTGTTTTGTCAGTTGTGTTCAAATATGACAAATCCAAATCAGATACAGAAGAAACAGTTTTACATATCTCATTATGTAAGATTTCCACATTTTCCCCGTGGCATTTATTCTCATATTCTTCTTCTTCTTTATTAAGGTAAATAGTGATGACTGCATTCTTCGCTGTCATCTGCCTATTTCCATAATCTATAACACAATTGAGGTGCGAAAGGATATTATTTCCGATCAATCCATCAAATGTGTTGTTAAAATTGAATTCTAAGAATTCGCAGAAATAGTCTTCTAAATTAAATTCCTTAAAAATGGGGAATTTGCAAAGTTTCTTAACTTGAAATTCCTTACCCATTGCTCGTATTGAAACATTAGTATCATGTTTCCATTTTGGACTGCAAAGGTTTTCATTTATGACACTGAACTCTGCTCCAGTATCAATAATGAAACGCAGTGTTTTAATCGGATTTTCGATTACTATATAGGGAAGCTGTTTTGTCCGTCCCCCCAAAAATTTACATTGTAGTTCCCAATGTCCATGGGTTCAGCATTCCTATTCGAATTATTTGATACTTTCGGTTGGCTGGATTGCCGTTTTGAATTACCAGAGTTTTGGTAGTTCTGTTGTTGGTTTCTATCAGTATTTGGGTTAGTACCACCACTGCTATTATGGTCGCTACCATTTCCATTTTTCCTGTTTCGGTTATTGTAAAAAGGTCTTTGGTTATTATTACCATTATTTTTAGATCGATTGTTGCTAACATCGTCACTAAAATTTTTTCGAAATGAAGAACTCGGATTATCATTCCGTTTATTGATCCCAAAAGCAGTGTAATTCTGGTGCTTGCCTCCAGAATTATCTTAAATGCTGCTTCGAGTGTATTTGGGTTTCTTGCAAAGATCATAGTCTTTGTAGGTTCAGGCAAGTGTTCCTTAAATACATGCAACGATTTTCTATTTATTTCGTCAGTTGAGAAACCCTCTTCTCCATGAGTTAAGCGTCTAATATGGAGTCTATTTCTCAACTTATTTATACCAAAGTGGTATTTTTCTATAGTGGAATCCATTCTGTAGGTCTTGAGTTTGTCCATCAAGAGTCTACTTGTTTCCCTTTCGCCAAAATTGTTCAGGAGAACTTCTTTGAGCTCCTGCCAACTGGCTATATTTCCATGCCTATGGAGTGCTTCTCTTGTCACTCCTGTGCATTTATTTTTAATGTAACCCAGTAGTATAGTCCTATTGTTCTCTTCAAACAAAAGGATAGATGGCAACAGTGCTTCAACTTGTGCCAAAAAGTCCGGCAACTGATTTGGATCAGTCCCGTCGAAAGCTGGGATTTCTCTAATACAATTTAGTACTAGATTAAATTGGTGAATTATATTCATCTCCATTTTCCTCAAAATGTCATATTCCAAGTGGGAATATTAACACAATTTTAAATTCCCCAAAAAACACAAAAAAAATAATTTCTTTTCCCTTACGAAGACAAAAACGTTGAGAAAAAAAAACGATATAAGAGAATGAGAGAAAAAACTTCCCTTTGAACTCTAAAGAACCCTAAAATCAACCCCCAAAATTCCCTTTCGAATAACAATTCCTTCATTTATTAAAAAAAGTATTTATATTTTTATTTATTAAATTCAACAAACGTCCGTCAGAATATAGCAAGTTGTATTGTACAAATAATGCACAAAAATTCAACAAAATAGAATTGGTATAATGGCACTTTTTTTTTTTCTTTACAATTAAAATTTTCTTAAAACTTTATAATCTCAAATTTGCTTCAAAGCTATAAATTAAATTTTCATTTTATACATACTATATAGATAAATAAATACACCAGTTGCCAATTAAAGTTGATTTTTCAGCTCCTTCTGTTGACGATGTTTTTGTCTGTTGATACCAATAGTTAGATTTTTCGGCAATGTTGATTTTTTCTTGTTGTTGTGGGTTGTATAGTTGAATAGTTGAAATTATGCACTTGATATTTTGTTTGTTTGTTGCAGAGTTCTTAAGTTCTTTTATTTTTGTTTTGGAAAAACAATATTACGTTGTTTTTTCTATTTGATGGTTTTCAATTTAGTAAGTTAAATTTTTATTTTAAAGTTATTTTAACATTTATTTAGTTGTTGAAATTTAAGCAAATGTTTTTTTCTTTTTTTTAACTTTTTTTTTTTTTTAAAAAATTATTATTTTTATTATAACTTTTCTATTCAAATTGATTCTGTTCAATTCTATTTGATGGTTTTTAATTTAGTAATTTAATTTTTTATTTTAAAGTTATTTTAACATTTATTTAGTTGTTGAAATTTAAGCAAATGTTTTTTCCTTTTTTTAACTTTTTTTTTTTTAAAAATTATTATTTTTTATTATAACTTTTCTATTCAAAAAACAATTGTTTCTTTTAATGCTTTTTTTTTAAAAAAACATATTTCCGAGAGTGTTATTTTTTTAAAAAAAAATCTTCTTTGATTTTCCAAATTTTTCTGTCTTTAAAAAATCTTCTTTGATTTTTCAAATTTTTTGTCTTTAAAAAATCTTCTTTGATTTTTTAAATTTTTATCCTCGTCGCCAGTTACGTGAGTAACAAATGAAACAGCTTCCTTGCTTGGTTTTATTGTACTAACTTTATTTATTTACAAAAACTTAGATCTACTTAAATTTTAAATTTATAAAATGATGAATCTGCAAGCCATGCAGATTTGTTGATCTTTTTATTTCTCAAACTTAAATCAAACTTAAATATTTTTATTTAAATGACAAATCTGTTAACTAAGCAGATTTGTTTATAACCGAATTACATATGTTCGTGTGTATGTTCATTTATGCATGAAACATACATACTTTGAAATTCTTTATTTATGAAGAATACAGAACCAATGAAGGATCATGTTACAAGTCTGCATGCAAACAGGCAGAACATTCAAATGATGAAGTCATTTGAATGTCAGAGCAGTCAAATGGTAAAATCCTTGACTGGGTTAGAGTCCCATATAACTATATACCCCACAACAAAACTGGGCGGCCGAAAGGAAAAACAGATCTTTAGTAGAAATGTCGCGTCGTGATACAAGCTGGTCTAGCTTCAAGTTTTTGGGCTGGAGCAGTTCTAAAATAAATGTCCTTCACGAAGTCTTGATGGTGAAACTTCATTCAAAATACGATTGGGAAGAAATCCATTGGTAAATTATTTTCAAAAATTTGGTACAACCGCTTTTATGTTACAAAAATCTAACAATCGAGGTTAATTTTAACAAAATTCAAGAAATATATATTTGTGTGATATTCTATAAATTCAAAGGCTTATAGGTTATGGGATCCCGAAACGAAGAATATTATATGCTCAAGAAAAAACGTACCAGCCAGAAGAAGATTACACTGATTTTATAAAAGAACACATTTTACAACACCATCCTTTTTATACAAAAAAGCAAATCTTTAACAAAGGAAGATGAAAAAAATTAAGTACAACGTGAAACTCCTATAGAAAAGTAAAATAGTAATAGTGAAAACATTGATAATGAAGAATTTTATGGTTTTGCGAATAATATAAAAATATCAACAACGAAGAAGACAATACTGATGGTCGTGAATAATTCTAAAGACCCCTAACAACAAAACGAGGACCAGGAAGGCCAAAGAAATTGAAATCTGCAAAAATAGGTAGGCTAACAAAATTATTTAATAAATTGCAGGATGAAGAATCACTTATTGATGAAAATGAAATTAACATTGCAAATTTGATCGGTATCGAATTTAAACAAGACCCAAATACAAAAGAAATCGCCATGTCACAACAAATATTGCGCTATTGCTCGCAGTGAGTGTTTTAAGTCAATATAACACTAATTATGGTAAAGAACATTAGAAATTGTCAACCGTACCAAAAAAATAGTGTTGACATACACTGCTATTTTTGTAAATCCCACCGTGTTAAAAATTAAAAAAAGTACAACTAATATTGTACTAGAAAAAACACTATTTTGTTTGCAAACCTTGTGTTTTGCCAGTACAACCCGACAAATTCTTTGCCAATATTGGTTTTACTAATATTACAACCAATTAGAAACATTTGTTTATATTTTATTGTATTTCACACATTTAAATATGTGTACTAAGACCGAACAGTATTGCCGCTTTTTAAATGTGTTTTATTGTACATATTTCTCAGAATTAATTTTATTTAAGCTATTTTAAAAGCACCAAATTTTTTGAATTACCAACGTTATGCCAACGATAGCAAGTTCGCTCAAATCAACAGTTGGCCACTGTTATTAATCGGGTAACAGGACAATACTGTCAAGATTGTTAATGCCACATTCTGCCAAAGCATAACCGACCGTCGCCGACGCTTTGCCAACAAGAAACGGAGAATTTTATAAATTATCAGAAGATGATCTAGCTGGTTTTGCTGGTGCAGATTGGGGAGCAAATATAGATGACATAAAATCATATACGGGTTATATATTCAAATTGGCAAATGCGACTATAAGTTCAAAGGTAGAATTTTCCGATGGTACAAAAACACAGCACTTACAGAACGTTGGTGAACAGTAATACCAATAATAATGATAATGCGATATCATCATATAACGGGAGATATAATATGATCCGAAAAATGGTGGATCAAATTATATCGGATATGATATATATATCGGCCATTCCACTCAAAATCGTCCAAAATATGACCTTGTGTTTTCCGATTATAATTAAATTTTGCATTCTGGAACTTTATGGGCCCACTTAAAGATTGACGTTTTTAGTTTTTCTAATATCGAAAAATTCAAGGTTTTATGTGCAATTTAGTTTTTTCTTTAATGAGAAATATGCAAGAAGTGTTTAAGTATGTGTATTTGTATTTTCTTTAATATTGTTCGGATAATCACCATTTAAATTGCATTGGAATGTTATGGTACTCTACTTTTATCCTGTGAATTATATTTTTCAGCGTCAAAATAAATTTAATTTTTTATGAAATTTATTTATTTTTTTTACATAGAAAAATCATCAGTGTGATATTTTTATTTTATTTTTCAGATTTATTAAGATTAAGTTTAAAAATGTTATATTAAAGAACCCTTTAAACGTTTCTGTTTTAAAAACTATATATATAATTTTGTGTATTTTCTTGTAGGTGAAAGATAACATTTTTAATTTCTAACCCTATCAAGCACACGTTTGCCATTGAATATCAGATTTTTATAGAAAGAAGCATGATGTTAAAAGGGTTAAAACTTAAATTTTAAAAACTTAATATTTAAGTAGATTTATTTATCTTTCATGTAGATTAGAAATATTAAAAATTAAATGTATAGTTTTTAAAAGACAGACAATTAAAGAGCGCTTTGCTTAACATTTTTAAATTTAATCTTTTTAATTTTGAAAAATTAAAAGAAATAACAAATTGTTGTTTTTTTTATGGAAACATGATGCAAGCTTTTTTTCAATAAATCGTTAATAATATATAAACCCCGGGACTGTTGCCGTTTTTTAGTAACAATTCCATATTTTACAAAAATGCATTTTTTTTCAAAAAATTTGAAAAAAATGCATTTAAAAAAAGTAATTGCATAAAAAACGCATTTCTTTTTAACGCTCAAAAAAAACTTCATTGCGCAGTAAAAAAAAAAGTAGGAGAGTACCGATCCGGTACAATTTAAATGGTAATAATGCGATGAATATTAAATAAAATACGAATACTCAAATCTACACACTTTTTGTATTTTTCAAAAAAATTAAATCGTGCAGATTTTAGATTTTTCGAAATTTAAAAAACTAAAAACGCTAACCTTTGAAAGGCTCCATAGAGTTTTTAAATGCAAATTTTAATTGAAATCGGAAGACCGAAGGTAAAAAAAATTCCGTTGTTTGGCCGGTCTTCGGTGGAACGGCCGATATATTAAATTATATAAAATTTTATCCGGATTTTGACCCGATATAAGCATATCTAATTTGATATAGAAACACATAATTTTAAAGTTTTATATACAATTTTTCATATATAATAATGATATGCTTCATATTTATATATATTGAGTTCAATTCATTATGACTTCATTTTTATATCACATACAAAAACTTAAACTTAATCTTCTTCCCGAGTAAAATGAGTTATATATTCAATGCGACTATATCTTGTTAAATATTGCATTATATGGCACAATATATAAAAGGATATAATGTTAGTTTTTTGAACAAATTTTATATTTCCCCATGTCTAAATGTAACTTTTTACTTATGTTACCATATTTAATCAGATCTGTCCCAATTAATTAAAATTGTAAGATCAAATGTTATTCAGTTTCATATACAATTTTAAATTATGATTTTATTCTAAATCAAGTACATTCCATTTTTTATTAAAATATGTTGTTTGAAAGTTTTTTTCCGTTATTTCTTTGAATTTTGTTTAAAAAAAACAATTTTCATAAAAAGTTCACTTTAATTTCTATCACATATTTTTACTTCAAATAAACATTTTATAATATCTTAATGAATTCGAATAAGAAATTCATGTTTTATTTAAAGTAATTGAAAGTCCCGAAGCTTAGGCATACAAACCATTGCCTAAGACGAACTATTTATATCAAACTCAGTTTCATATAAATTTTGCAATTTCTTACATATATATTTTTTTTTAACTTTCGATAACGCATAAATTTTGTATTATTTTCAATCGATAACGCATAAATTTTTTATTAAATTTATCGCAAACAATTTTTTAAGAATTCAAATTAAAGTATTTTACAATTTTTCAAATGCATAGTAGTAATTTTTAAAGACTTTTTGGGAAACTATAAAAAATTATATAGAAATTTTACCTAGTTTAATATGAACCACATAGATTCAGTTGAATTTTTCTTGAAAAAACATTTATTCGATACGCTTTGAAGCTTTTAAAATAACATGCATGCATTTTTTTATTCTTCTCTATTAATTTCAAATCAAATGTGCTATTTAAAAATCATCATTTTATTTAAAAATAAATGGTTTAAAAACTACAATTTTATTTTAACTTTTCTTTCTTTCAAAATGCAAATCTCACCTTTAGTGAAAAATTCAATAAACCATTTATACGAAATTGGACCTAATTGTATTAAATTTTATGGTTTAAGATATTATTAAGTACAATAATATATGGTCAAAATTCGGATTCAATTGCATAAAATTTGATTCACTACAATGCAATTAAATCCAATTTGATCCACGTACATACAATTGTATTTACCATTTTTTGGATTAAATTGTATCTGATTAGTTATTGTACCATATCCAATTATATATGGTACAATAACTAATCAGATACAATTTAATTAACTAATTAATTGTACCATATCCAATTATATATGCTACCATATAGTGCGCCCCGGTAGGCTAGTTGGTAGCGTGCTGGCTTATAAGTGCGGGGGTCGTGGCACTGGTCTGTTTTCGCTACAACGCGCCGAAGGCCATAGTAGCTAGTGCTCGGTTAGGGTAATAGTATATAATTTGTAATTATATGATTATTATTTAATAAAATAAAAAAAATATATATATGTATGCTACCATATAATTTTTTTTACTCGTTATAAAGTTATAAATTACACGGCATGACATCAAAATATAATATCATCAATACCATATATTCTATATTTTTTTTTTTTTTTTTTTTTTTTTTAAAAGAGAAGCAACACTCAGGAAATTCTTCCTATTAATTAATGTGTTGCTTTCTTTGGAAAGGGGATAGTGGAGAGATGAAAGGTGGTGAAAGATGAAGGGCTTCAAACATGGCAACACTGCAATTGCGCGAGATGATAAGTCTTAGAACAGTTGTTGCTCGCCACCTGATGTAGAGTTGGCGAATTTATTGAAGCTTTTTGTTTCATAGCCCTGATTCATTATTTTACTTCGGTGGGGTTAAGTGCTATGGGAACACCGAAGGTGGCCGCAGCGATACATATAAGTGATAGAAAACTCATACATATTATTTTTTCTAAATTGATGTTGTCGTCACCGGGAATCGAACCCGGGACCATCTGTGTAACAGTCCAACGCGCTAACCATTACACCACAACGCCCCCATATTTCGGGCAAGCTGATTTCAATGCCGTAACTTATTTTTCGATCTATGGTAGTTTTCCCTCAAAATGACTTTAAAATTTGACTCATCTTCATGATGTTTTTATATATAAAAATTTGCAAACGCAATTAATCTGATTTCTCTCTGTTGAAATCAAAGGATAAGACCAGTAGTAAAATGAATGGTACATATTTGATTCCCAAAGCTGGAAACTAAACTCACTGTTGAGCGTTTTATTCTAATTTCTAGGTTTTCGCGAATTCAATCGCTAAATAATTAATCGAACTAATCAAATGTGCTCGCAGTTGAAAGAGTTATTGAAGAGGAGTTATATTAGTAAGGTAGGAAAAGACTTATTTTATCAAAGACATTTTTGTGCAAAATTCGCAATTTGTCTAAAATTGTACACGCCACCATAGCTTTCCATGATGCCCCCAAGGTGCAGCTTTTAGTATGATATGTAAATACATTTCAAACGTATGTTTCAAATTTTTCACACATATGCTTTTTTTGCACATATACTTTTCAAAGGTATTCACATATCATACTAAATGTTGGATTCTGGGTTCATCTCGGAAAACTATGCTGTCACATAAAATTTTTGACAAATCGCGCTTTTTGCATATCAAGCACCATATTAAAATAATTGTTGAGACACCTCCTCCTGAAATTCCGTCAAACCGCTAAATAGCGGGTTAAATCTACAGTTTTGTGAATCAAACATGTACCTTAAATAACAAAACGGGGTGGACTTTACATTTTAACAGGCAGGAGTCAGATTGGTTGCATTTTAAAAAACGTTATATGTAAAAAACTGCATTTACATGCGCCAAACTTTAAAGTAATTTTGTAGAAAATCTGTATCATAGATCGAAAAATAAAGTATGTATGATATTGAAAGCAGCATTTTACTTAAAACTTTTTCAATTTAAAATTGTTAATCACAATTTAATGTATAGTTTTTCAATTTCTACAGCTTAATTTCAATTATAATTGTAATTTTAAGCCGAACACAGACGGTCAATATAATTGATTTCCATTTTATTTTATTTATTTCAATGATTTGAAAAACAATATACTAAATTAAAATTTATCAATATTTTCCATTCTATAGGAAAATTGCAAAATTTTACACATTTTTATATAAAACAAAGCTTATAGATATTATTTTTTATTTTGCAATAATTTTTGTTCTTTTTTTTTCTTTTTAACCACAAATAACAGATTTAAAAAAAATTCAATATTGCCCACAGACTTTTCAATAATATTAATTTGAAAAACAAAAACCCAAATCGTTTTGAAATTTTAAATTTAATTGATTATCTTTCAATATAGGGTACACAAGCTAAATTTGTTTGTAAACAACCTAAAATTGATGAATATTTAAAAGTGTACTCCACTTCTGAAATTTTAAATTGAAAAATGAAAATATAATTTTAAAATTTTATTAATCAATCAATTTTATTTGAAATGTTCTAAATTTATAATGGCAAACCACAATTAAATTTAACTCATCGAAAGTGAAATTCAAGTATAAATTTAAAATTGGCGTTAAATACTTCAGATTCGTTGTAAAACAAAAATTTAATATGATGCCATATAGTATTAAACGTAACATTGTATTAAGATATAGGCATGGGTTCTATATTTCACTACGAAGTGAAAGTGGAATCGTTTTTAATTCCAAATTTTCAATTCCGCTGTGTTCTGAAAAACGAGTGAATCGTTTTTTTCACGACGATTTCATTTTCATTTTGTTTTTAGCAACAACATAAAAAAATGCGGGAAAAAATGAAATTATCACTTTAAAGTAAATGAAATTGCAATAAAGAGTGCATTTTTTAACAAAAAATAAAAATTAAACAAAAAAATACTTTTTTTTTAAAATAATATAAAATGAGTGGCGCAATTGTGATTTCCTGGTATTTAATTGAAAAATAAAAACAAAGAACGGAAAATCTAAATAGAAAAAGATTTCGTGACTGTTCAAATCCTTTGGAACTACCAGAAAAATCGTAAGAAAATCAGCCTGATTACGGTTGTCGAATTTGTAGTCGAATTTTTCGACTCCATACAAAATGGTTTTGCTTAAATTGAAAATTATAAAGAAATTAAACCCAGATTAAATATTTTCTGCAATGGGAGTGTTATTTATGATAAATTCAGTTGTAAGATTGTTCAAAAGTTTTGTTTTTAATGGATGAAATTATTTAATGAATTATCAAAAATTTTAACAAATATGTGTAATGTTTTGAAAACTGTCATATGCCCAAAATGGATTAGATTTGAAAGAAGTCGCGAAGAAATTCAGAAATCAAAAAGGGAAATCATCGGTTGCTGTTCTTCATTTTCTATATTTTCAGTACCTTCGTCATTTTCATTTAATTCTGGTAAAATCACGTTTACTACATTGTCGGAACTGGTGCCATCTAAGTTTGACAGTTCATTAGATGAATTTGTGGTTGTTTACCCTTTGCTAGTCGTCCCGAATGATTTAGCAGCTGGAATACCTTCGACTGCTGTATAAAGGCCAGAAAGTTTGGCAACTGAATTGATATGTGTTCGATATTGTTGGGTCCTCCACCTGTTGCCGTTACCTCTGCTCTATTTTCGGCCAATTTTTTACGAATGGTAGCCTTCCAATCAGCCCAAGCCTTTTTCCAACCAGTTGCATCCTTTTCTGGAGGTCCTAAGCTGTTTAATGTACTTGCTAAGTCCTTCCACAACTAAGGTTCAACTATTTTGTTGCCCCTCTAAAAACCTTTGGCCAAACCAGAATTTTTTTCCATGAATGTAAAAAATGAGGCCTCTTGTTCCGGATTCATGTGTTTTCCCCTAAAAAATACAACCATTTTTCAGTTAAATAAATGTATACATATTAAGAACATATCACATTTGCTTACATTGTTTGTTTTTTTTTTTTTACTTTTAATATCCAAAATAATTTTATTTTCTAAAAAGTTTGGTTTTTCACACAGTTAACTAATACCGTTTTACAATTACTTTTTTTTGTAGTGAAATTGTTTTATAGAGCACATCAAACCACTTCAATTCCACTAGAAACAAAATGAAAATTCAATTTTTCTTTTCAAATCACTTATGTGGAATTGAGAACACAAATTGAGCGTAAGTTTCACTTTCACTTCATTTTCGGAATGTAGAACCCATGCGATAAAATTTTATATGAAATCATCCTAAGTATTATATACCATACATAGCAATATATACCGCATCTACGGTAATATCAATACATTTAGATACTATATATATGGGATCATATCAAAAATTTTCGATTGATCATATATCATACATATATCTCATACATATTAATATCTTGATATATATCGATTGATATAACCGTAAATGTGGCATATAATCCAACATATGGTATATATTAATTAACACGATTTCATACATAATTTTGCATTTCTTAATACAACGTTACGTATAATAATATATGGTATCATATTAAAATTTAATTTTACATCGAATCTAAAGTGTTTAATAACAATTTTAAATTGAAAATTAAATTTCTCTGTGGACATGTTGATCATTACAAATTAAACTGTTGTTTGCAATTTAGAAAATTTCTAATGTAATTCAGTTCAACAAAATTATAAAATTATATTTTCATTTGTAATTTTTCTATTTAAAATTTCATCAAAAAGCTTAAAATATTAATCTGAAATTTACAAAATTACAAACATAATTGAAATTTCGCATTAGAACTTGCAGAAACTATAGATTAAATTGTAACTAATAATTTTAAGCTTAGAAAATTTAAAGTAAAACGTTTATTTAATAACGCATTAATCATAATTTCAATTAAAATATTTGCACTATTATTTAAAAATCGTTAATTAAATTATAAATTCTATAATTATAAATTAAAATTTTCAATATCAATTACTAATTTTCTGCATTTCAACCAGAACACCTTATAATTTATTTGAAGTTTTCTTGATTTCAGCGGAAATGGCAAATAAATACAACAAATTCTTCTGTAGCTTGATATATTTAAAAAAAATTATGTTTAACATACCCAGTCAGAAACTGCCAGTGGTACAAATTATCAAGCACTGGCTAACCGAGGAATTGTAAAAAAATTACAGAAAGAGCACTTGTTGGAAACGCTTTAACAGCGTTTCCAAAAAGCCAGTATATGTTTTACAATAATTTCAGTGGTCTACAAAAAAAAAAAAAAAACATTGCCAAAGAATCGACTGAGACCACTATGCCAACGTGTGTGATCGAGTCAGATATTGCCAACTGCTCAGAAGTCTAACCACTGGTAGACCATTCATTTTATAAAAATTATGATGCTTTGTTTAAAAAAGTTTGTAGTCAGTAGGTTCCGGGTTCGATCCCGGTTTCAGGCATAAACTTTTTTTATACTTTTTTTTATGCATAAAATTATTTTTTAGTTTCTGGAAAAACGCTTTTAAGACCAACTAGTTTTTTTGTTTTCTCAACGTTGGCAAATTATTTCCAGCAAACCTTATGGCGGCGCTAACATATTTAAGAAACAAACGGTTACCCAGTCAGCAGTTAACATTCACTTAAATTCAACAAAATCGGAAAAATTTAATGCATCGGGGTTACGACCTATCATTTCTAAAAGACTTTTGGACGCAGATTTGTAAAGTTAGCTATAGTAAAAGAAATATTTGCAAAACCCTTTTTAGGAAATTAAATTTTATTGATAACTTTTTATAAAATAATACAAAATTTTAAATAATAGCGCAACTTTTTTGTAACATTCAAATAGTATCAACTAACTTTAATTTAATATAGCACACATTTTGAAAGGACCAATAATATGCTCTATACTGTTTTTTGAAGTTGAAATTGCTCATTTTTCACGATTTCGTTAATAAAATATTTAAAATGAAAAGATCCAAGACTCTACTACGTACCTTTAATAAACATCACAGTCCAGGTAGAAAAATACAGTCGTGAAAGCGTTTTAAATACACTTCAGAATGTGGTACAACGTTCTCAGAACATTCCGATTTACAGGTTTAAAGCGTTTTGAAAACGACCCAAATGATAACCATGTTTTACGGTGTGAGGATGGTGGTATTTTATACCGTTCTCAAAGCGTTGCCCAAACAAACTTTGAAATCCTTTTTTTACTTGTAAAAAAAACGTTCTTATAGCATTCTTGTTTGCAAATTAAAGTCGCTGTGAAAACGCAAAAAATGATAACCATTAATTAAAGTTTTATGGTGGTATTTTATAACGTCATCAGAACGTTGGAAAAACAAATTTTAAATTCATTTGCAATATTTTTAAAAACATTTGTGAGAATAGTTTTTTAAAAAAAATATTATCTTGGATTAGAATGAATTTAAATATTTCTATTAAAATTTAAAATAATTAATTGTATAAACAAATTTTTACATTTAAAAGCTTAATTTTGCAAATACAACTTACTTGTTTGTTAGTATGATATGATGAAAATAATCCATATGCATACCAATTAAATTACTAAAGAATTTAAATATTTAGGCCTGCTAACTTTTCTTACATTAACCAAAGTTAAGGGCTTAACCATAGTTTTTAATGTGAAATTTATATGGAAATATCGGTTAAACTCTGGTTATAAATAGAAATGTTACTCACCCTTAAAATTATATTGAAAAAAAACTCAGATTAAATTGTTAATTTACATTTGAAAATTAAAAGTAAAAAATAGAAAACGAGATTTTTAATTAACAAACAATTTAAAAGTTTAATTCAAAAATTTATGTTTTGAATTTGGAGATTTTAATGCAATTAATTGAAATATAGAATTTTCCATTTCACCAAAAAAAAAACGTATATTTCGAAACTTCCCAAACTTAAGGTTTTCCACCTTTCTTTTATTAATGAAAACAATTTTGCAAAAAAAAGTGCTGAGAAATCACTTTTTTCGAACACTTTGAAAACGCTTTAAACCAATGTTTTCACAGTGTTTTTTATCAAATCATCAGATATATAATTTTGTGAAAGAAGTACTGCTAAAGTACTTTTTGCAAACGTTAGAAAGACACATAACGTACTCCCAATGAACTTTTTGCGAACGTTCCAAAAGCAATCCAATATAATACTTTTATACTGCTTTTATTTCATACCATTGGCAACTAATGCTATGAAATGCTTTTATTTTTGTAACATCGCAAACATAAGCTTTGACAGCGCTTTGTTTTTTGTGCCGTCTCTAATTTCTACCTGTGAGGTTATTTAAATAATGAAAAAAAACTCGCGTACTTTCTCTTTTTATGTTTAAGAAAAAATTGCTCAAACTACAAAAATTTTATATATTTTTATGCCTTGAAAATATGGAGTCTGTGACAAATCTTAATTAATAAAATTCAGATAAAAACATTAAAATATGTTAATACATGTTTTCAAATCATGATTTTAAATGATGCATCTTCAAAAATGTATTTTTTATTTTCCCCATAGTAAAATTAAAATTAATTTAAAAAAAATGTCAAAAATTTTCAACTTCAAATTGGATTTTCTTAAAATTTGGATAAGAAAGCTATGGTTCTTTCGCTGAAATTAATTAAGTGGAATATAAACTAACAGCATGTCCAAAAATATTAGAAATTCGATTAAGGGATTTTATAATATTCACAAAAAATACAAATAAGCGAAGTTTTCATTTTAATTGCAAGGATATCCTACATCCTTCACCTAATCGCAATTAATTGATGTTTTTTAATGCTCAACGTCTATACTTTAAAAACCTATTAAAAGTTATTCGCAGTTTACTCAGGTATATGAATTAATAAGAAATTTTAAAGAAAAAACTAGATTTTGGGTAAAAGTTAAATTCGCGAATACATATTTCGAAAAGTGGAGCTAATATCAGAATTTGGTGTTCACATTCGTGATCTACGTCCTAAAAGTCGCATCTCCGATACATTTTTAGTGTTTAACAGTGTTGTTATATGTCTGTTTTATATGTCTCTGTGGGTGAGTTGTCAGCTGATAATCTTGTTTCGAATCCCGGTAGGACCATATTCGAGTTATAGACCTTATATTATTGTTTTTAAAATTGGAAGGAACCATACTAAGTATATATATTTGTTATAAATTTTATATATGTTATACCTATTAAATGGTATATGTTATATATGTTATATATGTTATATACGTTTTATATGTTATATATGTATTAGGGCGGGTCAATTTAAAAATCGCTCAACGTTCAAGGAAAATCGTATTCTAGGGATCAAAATAAGAAACTTTGCCGAAGGAACCATACCTCTAAAACGAATTCTGATGTTCCGACTTTTGACCCGTAGGGTCGAATTTTGAAAAAGTCCACTTTGATATTTCAGAAAGTAGGAGGAATATCTCCAAGATAGCTACTTCTTCTCCGGGAGGCGCGCTAGCAGATTAATGCATAAATCATCATTCTAGGTGACCGTTAAGGGGTTAAAATTTAAGTTGAAAGAGAGCCTTTTTAACCGTGTTTTTATAGCAAAATGTACAAATCTCGGGATAGAGATATTTCAGAAAGTAGGAGGAGTCTTTCCAAGATTAGGGTCTCTATTTCTTTTCCGGAAGACGCTCTAGCAGATGCATGTATAAATTATATTCGATTGGGGTTGGATTCGATAGGGGCACTCTAAATGTGGAATTTTTCAAAATTTGACCAAAAGGTCAAAAGTCGGAACATCAGAATTCGTTTTAGAGGTATGGTTCCTTCGGCAAAGTTTCTTATTTTGATCCCTAGAATACGATTTTCCTTGGACGTTGAGCGATTTTTTTGCCTCCATACAAATCGACCCGGCATTTGTATATGTACCCAGCAAAAAAAGAGCGGAAAAAGATGTAGTAAAATCATCACATATACGGATTCAGATGTAGTGCAAATTGAGGTGAAACACGCATGATTTTAACATGGGGTTGTCATAGGACGGAAGTAGTCCAATTTGCTCAAACTTCATTTTATTAAAAGTAGTATGTGTAAGGTCATGAAAGATTGTATTTTTTGATGCTCTTTTGCATAGAACTGAATTTGTTGTTTTTAATTAGTGTTAAGGATATGATGGTAAGTAAGATAAGTAAGTATGTATACATACTCCTAACAATCTCACTTGTTCGATTGCATTACGTATAGGTCTCGGTTATTAAAAAAAAAAAACATTTAATTTAACTTACATGCCACATCTATAAACCGGTTCCTTAGTTACATCTGAATTTTCCGATTGTTTGTAAGATAATATATCATCACGTATAGTCATCAGAATACGTAATTCATTAATAAAGTGCTCTGTCGAAGAAGTACAATCACTCAAACGAAAAGTTTGAGTCAGAGTAACATCACAGGTACTTAAATCGATTAAAGAAGGCATCATCGAAGTAGTAGACCAGGAACATTTAACAGATACATTCGACTTAATATTGTAAGTATTTTCAATGTGGGTCTCAACACGAGCATCTTTGCCAATCACAGCATAATGACGCTGCAATAACGATTGGCTGGTAACTGCATTGGATGATACCACACCCTCATAGGTTATAATTCCTCTTGCAAAGTGATTACGAGCGTACTCATATTGAACGAGTAAAGTTTTAGGCGCATCTGCTCCTGTACATAAAAACCAAACTGAACCTGCAGCATCAGCACTCTTTTGAAATTCTTCGGTTGACATTATAATTCGAGCTTTTTCTACTGGTATACCCTTATGGTATTCTTCTTCAGGTTTCCAAGGATTTATAGTTACCAAATTTATATCTAATGATATGTCGGCTATAGCATCCACTAAACAGTCATCTTTTAAGGGACTTCCTGTTAAGTCTAAATCGGCATTTGTTTCTTTGTTTATATTTAATTTGGAGGGTGATACGAAATTCATAGTCTTAATTTTAGAACGATCCTGTAATATAATGAAACTTGTAAATTCTATATAATTTTTCTTTTTTAATATTTGCTTTACCTCTACAAAGACAAGTACAATTTTTCCAGGATTCTCGTAAGCGCCAACAATGTTGTTTAGGTAGGTGGGAGCTGTCGCATAGGTTATCATATAACTATCACCATATTTACGTAATAATGATGCATAAATATTTGCCAAATTCGATGACATTATTAAAGCGTTAAAAAAGTTTCAGTATTCTTAGAAAATAAAACAAAATTGTGGAAAAATTGCAAAAACACGGCGGGGTTTTTAAACAGAGAACGAAGTTGATATTAAATCGCGGCTGGCGGCGTCTAAACAAGAATACTACCGTCGGCCGTTTAAAGTCGACTTAAGTCGAACAACTTTCTTCTGAAAGGTACCCCATACACTACGCAATATTCTTGTGCAACTTTTGCTATTCTGCAAAATATTATACACATATTGAAAGGTTGTACAATATAGTTGAAAAATCAAAAAGTTTTTGACTCTTATTGCGCAACTAAGAAATGTGAAAAATAGTTTACAGTGAGTTTCCCACATTGTGCAATTTTTATACCCCTCCACAACAGAACAATATTTTGTGCAAAATTATTGTACATCTTATTGCACTGTGTAGGGCAAATTTTTTTTTTTTTTTTTGTCAGATAATGTTTTGCGATATTTTCAAATTTGTATGATTTAATTTTGTAGTAACACAAAACAGATCGGAGGTTATTCTAAATTAGCTAAATTTTATTTTTTTTTAATAAAATTTAGCTAATTTAGAAGCTAAGCCAAGTTGCTTTAGTCGGCTATTAACACAAAAACGATGGGAGGTGGTTAATAAATTATGGATTTAAAAAAATCGTTTTTTAAATAAAATTTAGCTCAGTTATTCGGCTTAGCTGCTTTACCCATAATCTAGAACTAAGATAAATATCTTAACAATAAGGGAAATACGTCGGCATAATAACGTTATAATATTGCTTATTGTCGAGCTTTTCTTAAGGGGATGGCAACACGTATTTATGTTAGCTCATGTTTTAAAAAAATTCTAGGAAGGTTGTGTTACGAGTGCTTAAAAGCAACCTTTTGAAGATCCGAAATTATTATATTTTTTATTTTTATTATTTATTAAATTTTATAAAACTCTACTTAATTTAATTATTTTGGTTTGTTTTTAGCTTTATTTAAATTTTTTGATGGCATCCTTTTTTCTAGAAGTCAAACGAAAATGACAACTATGTTTGACGTAATATCTTAGCAATAAGTGTTACCGAATATTGCTAAATACTTATTGCAACATATATTGCCGACAATAAATATGTACGCAATTGAGTGGTCCACACTAGAGATAAGATAATTTATTTATTTCAACATATTTATCTCATATTTTGCTGAAATTAGCCGCAAAAGTCACCGGCGGCTCTAGGGACTGAAAAATAGTCGGCGGCGGCGTAGCCGTGACTGTGAGCAGATCAGCTTCGTTCTGTTTTTAAATGCACAAAAAAGCAATTTACGCCAGATGCCACTACGGTCGTTCAAACAGATGCCACATTAAATAAGCATGTGATGCCATATTATTGTGGGTATTTAATTTAAAAAAAATGCAATCGCAAACTGAAAGTAAAGCAATTTGCAAGAATTTTTATTCTTTTATTCGCGAATTGAACCCCATTTTTTAAATCAATTTTGAAAATATGGCCAAAACTCTGTTTTGAACATGGATTTGTTAAAACGGCATGTCTTGTCCAAAACACGTATATAACGTATAACATATAATTATTTTTTAAATTATTTATAAAACCAAATGTATAGATTTTCGATTTCAAATTTATATATAAATTTTAAAAACTTTAAAAAAAAAACGAAAACTCGTATTTTGGGGTTCAGTATTAACGTAATTTAAACCTAATTTTAAAGAAAAAATAATAAAAAATTTATTAAAATTCAGTTTTTTAGAAAATTTATTAGAAAATTTATTAATTAAAAAAATTATTAAATGAAATTAATATAAACTAGGAATTTTGTTATGGAAGAGCTAAAAATTCTCTGTCAGAGGCTCTCAAAACACCTGGAGGTAAATAACGTAGTAGTTCTCCAGGTACAGTACGTAACATACGTATACGTTCTTCTTCAATAAGTTGATCCCTAAAAAAGGAAAGAAAAAAAAACGTCAATTGTAAATTCAACTTGCATAGAAATACGCAAACAAAAACTTTGGAAATTTTAAATATTACTTTAACATTAACGCCCGTATTTATAAAAAATCTTAGTTCAAATTTCAAATACATTTTAGTTAAAACACATTCTAAGCTTTAAAAATGTATTTATAAACAACCTTTTTTAAACCATGTGTAATAGTTAATATTCGTTTATGAATACAGTTTTAAGTCCAAAATTTGTGTTTTAACTAAAATGTATTTAAAATGCTGTTTAATATTTTTAAGAATACAGAGGTAAATGTTCAAAACATCGCTGAATATTTCTCAAATAGAAATGTAACACTACAAAAGGACTATGCAGGAAAGTTAACAGGTGCACAGTGTTACCATATTGCCAGTTTTAACTGTTTTTTCCAGTTTTTTAGGATGCGTAACAGTTTTCCAGTTTTTCATGAAAAAAAACAGTTTTTGTTTAATTTCAGCCTTTTTTCCAGTTTTTAACAGTTTACCTGCTCGATTTACTTTATTTTTCTTGAATTTATAAATTTAAAAAAAAAAATGTTTCAATAAAAAATAATTGAATGCAACTGTGTAGTAAGTTTTAATTTCCGTTTTAGCATTTGTTTGTGTTAAAATTTTGTGGAATCAAACGAAATGAAAATCAAATTTAATCAAAAAATGTATAACTGATATTTTTATGTAATTAAGTAAGATCTCAAAATGTGATGAATTATTTTGTTTTTTTATGGTTTTGTAGCTATTTTTTGCTATATGTTAAATAATTAATATAAATATGTTTTTTTATATTATATATTTTTTTTTACTTTAAACAAGTACACAGAAAAAAAAACATATTATTCCTATTGTTAATTAAAATGTAGTTTTATAACAGAGCACAACTTGTGATCTGTAATAACATAAATTTGAAAATATTTTTTTTTTTTGTTAGATAATTAAAAGTTAGTCTACAAAAAAAATATTTTTTTTCTGTGTATATAAATATGTTATGTGATTAATGTTTTTTACGTTGTTTTATGTTTAAATAAAATGCAATTGAATTCAAAATGCACATATTAACGGTTTTTTCTACTGTTTTTTATTTAAAAAAAAAAAACAGTTTTTTCTTAAAAAAACAGTTTTTTCTTACAGTTTTTTGAAAAAAATACATGGCAACACTGCTGGTGCAGTAAAAGTAAGATTTCCAATTGCAGTAAAAGTAAGATTTTAGAGTAAACGAACACACTGAATATTTACGAATTAAAAAAAGATAAAAAGAACAACATTCAGCATAACCCAATAAATCAAAGAACGATATAATTTTTGACACTGATATTTCGATAAAATTTTCTTCAAATTTGTTTTGTTTAAAAAAACAATTTCAAACATGTTCTCATAATTATTAAAGCAATAATTTTACATACATACATAATTTTTTTATATGTAATGCATAACATCATTTAATTTATTTTTTTTTTATAATATCAGCTAGAAGTAGGGAAGTTTGTAATACTATTTGCAAAAGTTTTGGAAAAAAATGTTTTAAACTAAATAATACTGTAAATATTGTAGTTTATTAGAAAACAGAAAGGTTTTAACTGATTTAGTGTTAATGGCGGTTTGAACATAATGTATTTATTATTTGGGAATAAAATAGATTTGCAATATGATTACGGGCACAAAAATATGTTTCCTAAAGCCATAAATGGTTGCGTCAATTAAATTATTATTGTATCAATCATATTTCACCAATAATGTGGTTGCTTTATGCATGTTACAGTAAAACTCTCCATTTTTCGGTTATCATATTATTCTCTTGTCTACAATCATAATGTAGTATTTATAATCATATTCCCATCTCTAACTACAGCCATATTATATTTGCGTCAACAATAAGATGATCAGCCTGTTTTTTTTAAGCATCTTCGCTCTTTTAGTGTCATTCTTGTTTAAGATTTTGTAAAAAGAATTTGTGATAAGCAATCTGTCCGAACAAATTAAATAATATTAAACGAAAATTAAAAAATATTTAATTTTAATTGTAATGGTGATATTTTTAGTGGAAGAAGGAATAATTTGCTCTCAACCCGGTCTACCATGGGAGCTTCGGTAAAAGTTCAATTGAAACGCATCCCTTGAATAAGTTATTGTTTATTGTACATAAAAGTGTTACACGTGCTTTTAAGTCTGCAGTGCGATATAATCATAATATATTTGTAATAATCATAACATGGTAATAAATGATGACGAACTTCTTTTCTGTGAGCATAATATGATAACTAGGACTATAATATGGTTAAAGTGCAAATATTATGATTGCTGCAAACATGTTATGATTATTATACAGTTTCACAATACATTGTGAAACTGTATTCTTAACAATACTTTAATGCGTACTTATGATGTAATCACATATTTCCATTATTTTATTTTTCCTTACAAAATAAGATTTGTGCTGAAAAAGATACTAAACTAAATAATTTGTGTAAACATCGCATATTTTAAAATAAGTTTATTTCAATGTGTAAATATTTAAATAAATTAATATACGTATACGTTTGCACCATTTAAAAAAAAAAACATGCATAACTATTTACTCCAGCTTCAACAGAATGCAGGGAGAAGAATATAGGAAGCATACTATGATAATTTTTAAACATTTCCATAACTATAATATGATATTTCGATCAATTGGGATATGGTAATCTAATTAACATATTATTTGTAAGAAAAAGATAAGAGTATGGATGTCAACAGAATGCTGGGATAAGAATGTAGGAATCATACTATGATAATTTATCCTCATTTCCATAACCATAAGACCAATTGGGAACTATAATATGGTAATCTTATTAACATATTATTTGTAAGAACAAGATAAGAGTATGGTTATCACAACCATACTGGTAATCTAATTATTGTTAAGAAAAAGATAAGAGTATGGTTGTCACAACCATACTAAAATGGTTGGCTCAATCATAAATCCAGAAATGTATAATGCTCTTAGGGGTAACGTTATTTAACATACGAACAAGTTTTTTAATTATTTATATTTGGCTTAATGGCTTTGTATTACAATATGGATTAATAAATAAATAAATAAATAAA
Organism: Delia radicum; assembly: GCA_021234595.1. NCBI lineage: Eukaryota > Metazoa > Arthropoda > Insecta > Diptera > Anthomyiidae > Delia > Delia radicum. The sequence goes on along the minus strand of CM037851.1, from coordinate 184,636,362 downwards.
TATTATTTTTTAATTATTATTATAGCATGTAATGATATAAAAAGGGTAGGTAAAGTTAACAATTTAAATTAATAAAACGATAAAGGTATTGCTGTTTTAAACAAAACGCTTTTTTTATATTATTCGGTAACGGTATTATTTCGGTAACGGTATTTTAAGGGTAACGCTATTTCATTTATTTCTGTAACGGTATTTTAGCGATAACGGTATTTTAGTTATTTCGGTAACAGCATTTCAAGGATATCGGTATTTAAGTTATATCGGTAAAGGTATTTTAGGGTTAACGGGTTTTTAATTATTTCGGTAACGGTATTTTAGGGATAACAATAGTCAGTTGAAAGGGTTTTGAATAGGTAACGGTATTTTAGCGGTATTGCCAGAAAACAATGTTCTGATTTCAAGATACCCACAAAATTTAATCGATATGCACCTTATTACGATTTATTGAACCAAAAAAAGTGCTATCAGAGAAAACAATTTAGTACACTCAAAATAGTTTGTAGTTAAAATTAACTGACAATATAATTTAAAACAAATGATAATTCACTTATTTTTAAATATTGCTTAAATAAAACAAATCCGTAAGAACAAAGTAATAGTAAGTTAAAAATAAATGTTTAAATTTTAACTTCAGATCAATAAAAATAAATGTGCGATTCAGTTATTTGAAATTCTTTCAGTTTTTTGTTTGTTCTACAAAATATTGTTAAGCTCTTTTTCAAGGAAATATATTACATTTAATTTTTAATTATTTTCATTTAATTATTTCCATTGTAAGTATTAAAAAAAAGTATTTTTTTGTGAGAAGTTCAGAAAGTGCACAAAATAAAATATTTCCTTTTTCAAGTAGATTTAAAGTTATTTATTTCGGAAAGTTCCGCTGTGAAACTATATTTGGGTTAATATTTTAAGTGTTCACTTTAAGGTAAATCAAAAACATCTTGCGCATTTTTGCGACCGCCATACATTTTTTTCACTTTTCCAGTATGACCTCCACTCTTTCGCAAAAGGAAATTTTTGAAGAATGGATAAAAATTCCCAAAATACATCGCCAACACAACAAGGAGGTAATACGAATGACGGTAATACTGCCAGACGGTTCTTTAGAGCAGCAGAAAAGTGTTCAGAAATCCCTGGTGTCAATAAAGAATTAATTGAAAGGTTTCATATTATTTTGGAAACTTTAGGAAGTGGTTACCCTATTGATGAAGATGCTTTTGAAAGTTTTATTGTTGTCATACGAAATTTGTACTTAAACGTTAGCGTTCATAAAATCCTTTTTCATGGAAAAGACCACAATCATATTTGTGGGTGGGGTTTAAGGTGTTAATTTTTAATATCAAAATAGGCCTTTTTTGACGTATTTTGTGAAAGTAACTATGTGTGGGATGGACATATCTAAGGAAGTAGGAGGAGCTTATCCACGATTATGGTATCAATCTCTTCTTTGGAAGATTATCTAGCAGATTAATGCATCAATCATAATTGTGGGTGGGATTTAAGGGGTTAATTTTTAATTTCAAAATAGGCCTATTTTGCGAAAGTAACAATGTGTGGGATGGACATATCTAAGGAAGTAGGAGGAGCTTATCCAAGATTTTGGTATCAATCTCTTCTTTGGAAGATTCTCTACCAGATTAATACCACATATGCTAAACACCGATCAGCTGTTTTCTTGCAAGATTTCACTGGATACTGTCTGCGTACTTTTTGAGATATTTTCAGCCGACAGAGTAAAATTGGTCTTACTCTCCCAAAAAAATTTACTGAGTATTTGCTACTGGAAAAGTACCCAGACAGACCTAAGGTATTACATTCTTCCTATAAGACAGCTGTTAGAAGAAGCTCAAGAATCAAGAAATAAGGACACGAGGAAATTTAGAGAGTTGTTTACGAGAAAAACATCGAATAGACACAAATACAGACCTTTTCAATCGACTCTTAATTTCTTCAGATCCATTTATCGCAAGTTTGCGTCACACTCCCTTTCGAGTTCGAGGTTTGATAACATTATTATCTGTTGATGCTTTTGAGGAGGAAGAATCTTTTAACGATGCATATGAAAGTGAATAAATTAAAAGCTCTATGTGTATTTATGTGTTAAACAATTATTATCAAATATTTATTAAAAAATATTAAAATTATTTTAATATTAAAAATGATTATCTCCGACTAATAACGTAAAAACTCACTTAATAATTTTATTAATCAAGAATCTTAGTTATATTCCACCTAAATACTAGTATATATAACAAATAATCTCAGAGGATGAATTTACGAAACCAATTTTTTATTTTAAAAATGTATTTTTTCTTGTCAGGGAGAACTGTTTATTTTTTGCCTCATTTTATTTAAAAAAAAAATTAAGTATAAATACATAGAAACAAAATATATATTTTACACCACTAATAAAAGTTGACTTTAAATTTTATCGATGTTCTGTTCCGATATATCCAATAATACTATTTGGACATTGTTAGGAGTTTCAAAATGTTCATTTTCAGTTTTATCCTTATAACAACTCCCCTTGTCCCAAAAAAGCCAACATTTGGCCCCTGTAAATTTGGGACTAAAAAATGTATAGGGGCCAAATGTTGGCATTTTATGACAAGATTTAAATTCGAGAATAATAAATAAGTATCAGTTGTAAAATACAACAGAAAAAATAGGAAATTATAAAAAATACCTATTTGTCATGTTAAAATATAAATTTTTACACTGAAACTCAATAAAAAATTCAGTCGATTTTTATGTTTTAACGCGCAAATTGAAGACTAAAGTCCCACCTATCGACCAAAAAGAATTACATAAAAATACCAATCCAGTCAAAAGTTATAGAATTTTTACCGCCTTCTCGTGAAATTACCCGCTAAGCGCGGTTGTATTTTTTGTAAGTCTTAAAATGGTGGTATGTATTTATTTGTATCTTTTATTTTTCTCTTCTTCGTACATCTCGTCATTTTATTTATTCTTCAGCAATATCAAAAACAAAACTGTTAATCTTATATTAGAGTTAAATTTTAGTTAATTGAAAATAACAATTTACTTTGCTAAAATTAGGAAAAACTTTTGATACATATATGTATGTAGACAAAAAACAACAAACTAAAACTGTAATATCAACAAAATTTGTGCTATTTTTTCTTAAATTTAGTTGAATGAAAACAACAGTATATGTTGCTAAAATCAACAAAAATACTTGCTAATAAAAAAAATTTCAAAATTGTTTGTGATTAATTTTGTCTTCTATTATTTAACTTTTTTTGCTGAATTTATCAGAATAATCTGTTACTTTTAATTATGTTAAATTTAGCTCAAATATAACTAAAATGTTGTAGACTCAACAGATTTATTCTTGCTATTCTTATTTTACTAATTTTTAGCAAAACAAATCTGAATTTTTATAGTTATTTTGTACACCCAAAAAAAGTTAGTTGAAAATTTGGTAAAACATCTATTTAAAATATTTAACTAACTTTCAGCAATTTTTTTGTTGACATCGCATTTTCAGCTAAAAACTTATGTGTACATAAAATTTGTAAATATTAAACATATATAAATAACACAATAAATAAATTAAATAAACTAATATAAAAAAAAAAATTTTTAATGAATATTTTGTTAAATTTGAAAATTGAAGTTGCAGGCAAAAATAAAATACGCTTTGGTGCTACTGTACTGTGCGCGCTTGTACACTAATTAGATAAAGAAAAAATCAGGATGCATATTCAAAAATGTTTTTAATTTTACTATTAAGTTTTCCTAATGTATATTGTATTGAAATTTGTCAAAAGAAAATATTAAACAGTGCAGATAAAAATGAATGAAGTCTTTTTTTATATTTTGTATATGTATCCATTTGAAACCTTTGAGTTTTAAAAATGTTCACTCCTAAACGGCTTGAGATAATTAAGAAACGGTTTTATTTAGTGTTTAAAAAAGTCATGACAATTACACAACAAATTTAAACTTTTTCTGTGAAAAAGTCATTGTAAAAATTAATATTTTCAAATTCAAAGTTAAATATTTTTTGTTGCATTTACATTACCTCGAAATCTAGTATAAACTAGATTTTGAAATCTAGTTTAAACTAGATTTTAAAATCTAGTTCGTTTATCATTTTATATACTACCATATCACACCATATGATGGAAAAAAGTCGACTATTTAGTATAAAAATCGACTTTGGAAAACACGACAAATTCAAAAAGTCGACTTTTAAAATTTTTACAAAAGTCGAAAGGTCAACTTTTTGTTGCAACTATATAAACCTGGGATAATATAAATCAGTTTTTCGGTCTCCTGAAAAACACACATAAAATATATATAGCACTACTAGCAGGCAAGCCGACTTGTTTTTAAAATGTAATTGTTTCGAGTTGTGTCGCAAAGTCGACAAAGTCGTCTTTGGTAATTGGGTATATTAACATTACAGGCAACTATATTGGAACCACAATTAATTTTTTTTTTAATTAAAAATAACTCAAGGTAAAATACAAATATTAATTTCAATATTTTATTGTATAACATACCTTTCTTTTTCACTGCTTAACATATTTTCAAAGTCATTAATTCTCTCGACTATATCCGCCACCCGTTGTCTTCGTCTTATTTCAATCATTTCCCTTAAGGTCTTATTATGTTCAACGATTTTGCGACGACGTTTTTCATCGGATAATTGATCCAATTTATCACGTTCCGCGAAATAACGCATATGTTCTTCGCGCATTTGTCTTTCCTCCTCCATCAGTTGACGTTCCTTTTGAATTTTTATATCATTCCGATAGTTTTCCAATTCGGTGCGCAATTGTTGACGTTCTTTTACACGTTTTTCCAACGTCCGGCGATAACGCTCGTCTTCCTTGGCTTTACGTTCCTCTACCAATAAGGAAAGTAGTAGATTTTCTCGTTTTTTCTTTTCATTATTAGTTTCGGCCAATTCTTGACCAATCTGTTCGCTTAAAGCCTCTTTTTCCATTTGTAGACGTTTTCTATCCGCCACCATGCATGCATTAAGTTCATCACGTTTTTGTTGATAGGCCAGATAGCGTTTGGTATCATCAACATTTTGTTCTTTTTCCCGTTGTCTTTGTAACTCTCGATTGCGTTGGCATTCTTCCATTTCACGTTTACATCTTGCTCTAAGAAGGTCGGCCTCCTCTCGTTCGGCTTGTTCTTCTGCCTGTATGCGGCTTACCACCTTTTTCATGTCATCACGATCTTTAATATTATCTTCGAACTCCATGCGACGTCGTTGTTGAAATGCGCTTATTTGTTCCTGGAGCATACCACGGAATTGCGTCTTTTTATGCCTCTCCTGTTCCTTTTGTTCCAAAATGTCATTTCGTGTACGTTCACATTCTTCAGCCCACTTCTTAGCTTCTTCATGTTTTTTAACCAATTCTTTCTTTTTTTGTTGTGCCAAATAACTTGTTTGTTCCGCCAATTGTTTAGCAACCAGAGCGGCTTGAAGTTGTGTCTGCAGCTGCCGCAATTCATGGCTGTTGTTTCGTAATTGTTGGCGGCGTTTATGTTCCAATATATCCTGTTGTTTACATTCTCTTAATTCCTGACATATGTCCGTGGTTTCCTTTTGTACCTTTAGACGTGGATTTTCTGCAGTAGCCAATACTTCTTGGTCCTTTAAATCATTTACGCGTCTTTCTTCGTCAAATATTTGTTTGAGGATATACGAATCATAGTTTTGGTTTCTTCTTTGGGTATCGCTTTTTATTGAGCAATGTTGATTGGAAAACATTTGAAACAATTAATTTGCAAATTTGTTGTACAAAACTAGAAGGTTTCCCGGGAAACAAATTATTTTAAATCGGAATAAAAAGTCTTTAATTTTAAAAATCAGTGGTGTCAACTTTTTTGAAACAGAAATTTTAGATCATGTTCACAGTCAAGCTAAAACTATAGGCGAAAATATTTTTAAAACATATTGAATTAAATTAAAAAATTTTGCTTGGCTACTGGCGAAATTTTTCTTTTCATACAAAATATATGGGAACATTTTTCGCTTTAGCTTTATTGTTATAGGGAGTTCATGCTGCGCAATTAATCCACAATTAATCTAGATTAACTTTGTCAGTTTAAATTACTAAGGTGGCAGGAGGAACAAGGAAAATGCCAGCGTTAACAAAAATGTTTGTCGACAGCGCTAAAATTTTTCGTTTAGAAATAGTAGTCAGATAAAAGTTGTATTAACTGTTAAACAAAATGATTAAAAAATGGTGTAAAAGCCTTGTTTATTGCTTGATGAAGCAGTTAATCCCATTTTTAGTAGACTAAAGTTACCCATACACTACGCAATATTCTTGTGCAACTTCTGCTATTGTGCTAAATATTACCAGTATGTATGTCATGTTAAAAGGTTGTACAATATATTGGAAAATATCAAAAAGGTTATGATTTTTATTGCGCAACCAAGAAATGTGAAAAATATTTTATAGTGTTTTGACCACATTGTGCAATTTTTATATCCCCCCACAATAGAACAAAATAGTGGTGCCATATTTTGTATATCTTATTATAATGTGTAGGGCAAAATGACAATAATACTGGCAATATTGGTACCTTAACTAGTCTATCGTACGGTCTATACTAGCAATAAATATGTTGACAATATTCGAAATACGTCGGCAGAATAACAGTAAAAAAATTATTATTGCTAAGCTTATGTTTAGGGTGGTGAACACGTATTTATGGTAACTCATATTTTAGAAAATTTCAAAGAGAAAGGTTATAAAAACAAAACATTAAGAGCGTGGCCATTTTGTGTATTCATAAATAATAAGAAACAAATTAAGTTTTTTTTAAAGAATCTTGTTTGTTAAATTACAAGAAAACTGTGTACACATTGTTACAAGTGTTTTTCCAAAAATTATTTTCATGTATTGCATCCGCACCAGAACCAGAACGTTTAGATTGAAGAACCTTTTTCTTCTCCAGCACATATGCAGACCGTAAATTTTTGATCTTTTTCTTCACATCTTCTACCCCTTTGTTCATGTGAGCAGATATTTCGGCCCACGCATTCTTCTTTTTGTCCAGTCTTTTATAGTCTGGACTTTTGAAGTCCCACAGACATTGAAATTGCTGGTACAGAGAAATTAATTTGAACACATCTTGTATTGTATAATCCATTGCTCCAGAAAGTTTGTTGCTGGAAAACATCAATTTTATTACAAAAAACATTATAGCTAGTTTTGAAAGTTCTTTTTAGCAGACTTGTGTTATTAGATTGACTTACAATCTTAAATAAACGTACTTACCTTGTTTATTTTAATTAAATAATTATTTACATAGTTTTTTTTTCAAATTACTTTTTGATAGCGTCTTAGTTTTTTGGCGTCCTTTTCTATAAACGTCAAACTAAAATGACAACTAATTTTGACGTAATATGTTGGCAATAAGTGTTGCCGAATATTGCCAAAAACTTATTGCAACATATATGTACGGCAATAAATATGTAAGCAATAGAGTGGTCCACACTAGAGATAACATCATTTTGACATATACTGCAATATATTTCCGCATATTTATTGCTAGTATAGACCGTACGTATGTAAATTCCCTATTAATCTAATTTTTCATCAATTAACTTGTCTGTGTGAAATCCCTATTAAGCACCGAATACACTTGCAATAGAATTAAAAACAAATTCGGGAAATTGCGCAATATTATTGCTTGTGTATAGTGTCTTTAACCACCGAATATAATTGCAATTTTATTGCACAACTTTTGGTTTGTTCTTTATTCTGTTACAATATTAAGTAACAGATTAAGGAACAAAATTGGGAAATTAAGCAATAATATTGCTAGTGTATGGGTACCTTTAATCAAAAATATAAAAAAGTCCGAAGAAAAGTATACAAATTATTTAATCGATTTGTTAAGTGATTGATGAAGAAGCTAATCTACTTTTTGTTGCATCAACTTTTCTGTGTTACGGCAGTATCTCTTCTCTCATCTGTGACTTATGTCGTGTCTGATTAGTCTGTACTTTTAAAATCGAAACAAATGTCAGAATAATCAAAAAAAAATATAACTACTCAGCTGATAATAAAAAAATCTCTGTTGCAAAAATCCTCTTTAAAAAACTGGAAAATAGTAAAAAAATATGAATATTGAAGACAACAAAAGCAATACTGATTGTAATACCACAAAGTCATTAAGTGATAATGCTACGAATACAGAACTCACCCTAGAAAAGTGCGTTTGTTCAACAACGGCTTCAAAGCCAACCTCTTCCTCTACGACAATAGAAAAAGTTGAACCCAAAGCATTCCCCACCTCAAAATGGATTAAACTTAATGTGGGTGGTAAGGTATTCCTAACCACCATATGGACATTGGTAAGCAAAGAACCCGATAGTATGTTGGCTCGAATGTTTTCACAAGACGGGGCCATGCTACCCAGTGACCAAGATGAACAAGGAGCCTATTTAATCGACCGTAGTCCACATTATTTTGAACCAATTATTAATTATCTTCGACACGGTCAACTGATAGTTGATCAAAATATTAGTTTGGAGGGTGTTTTGGAAGAGGCAAAGTTTTTTGGTCTTGAGGCTTTGGTAAGCCAATTAGAACCACAGATAATGCAACAAAATCAATCCATGGATAATGTACCTTTGACAAGAAGAGATGTAATTAAGGCCTTAATACAGACATCCCATATAACAGAAATACGTTTTCAAGGTGTAAATTTAGCTGGTGCTGATCTAAGAAAGCTGGACTTTCGTAATATTAATTTTAAGGTTTGTTTTATTGTTCAAGAAATATGAAAGACTTTTTTTTTAGAAACTTACAAATTTTGACCTGACGAGGAACTTTAAAAAAAAATAACCAGAGTTTAACTTTAATCACGGATATTTCCATATAAATTTGACATTAATAACTATGGTGAAAGCCCTAAACTTTTGTCCGTGTATATAAGACACGTTAGCAGGTTTAAGTCTTAGTTTTTCATATATGTTAGATTTGATTATTAGAAAAGCGTTAGTTAAATCAAAAATTCTGTTTTTTAGATGGGTATTACATATTTGGTTTTTAGTTTCACTGTTTTCGAGCATGGTTGGTCGCTGACCAATGAGTGGCATACTCACAGATGACGAAGCGGAACCTCGGAACCTAATGATCACATCTAAGGTACATTTGACTTTTTAGCTGTACAATCTCACATTTAGAGGTTACAAAGTGGGGTCAAAAATTACCCATTTAATTCTCCGTTATCTTTTTATTCACATTCTAAATCGCATTTTATCAAACTCAGAGTGTGCTTATTTAATTTCTTTACTGCGCCCACCATTGAAAAATATGTAATTAAAGCTAAAAAGATAAAAAACTATTGTTCCTTAATGAATATTAAAAAGTTTGAATTTTGTATTTTTTTTTTTTAGCTATACCTAATTCAATAAAAAAATATTTTATATCGATAATCTGAATGCCGTTAATTCGAATATTCAAAGTAATTTTCGCATTATCATTATACGAACTGATTGCAAGCAATTATTGAATCCGGATACTTAATTTTGGTGTTAAATTGTAGCAGTTAGATTTGTTGGAGTTGGAAAGATATCTGCACTGAAGCAAAAGCTCAATAATGATCAGTTAAACTGTGATCATTTTTCGAGCTAAATTTAAATTAGTCTAAATTTGGATAAAGGATGGAGACAACAAAGCCAATACATACTAGATTTTTGAAACTTCACGATATATTAAGATTTCGTTCTTTTTATTAAGAAAAATTACATTATTTTTGTAAAATTTCTCCATTTAATACCTTATCCAATAATCCATCTATAACGATAATCCTATTCGACTCTTCAACCTATCTTTAATTTGGATAATCCAAAGCTACAATTTATACGTATACTTTAAAATCATTAGTTTCGTTTACAAGTTCTGTTGAAATTGTCTTGCAAGCTTTCGAAAAATACTAAAAATTTAAAAGTTAACTACACCTTTTGCAACTGTAATTCAGAAAATATCAATTCAAATTTAGAAAATATCAATGAAAATTTAGAAAAAACCAATTGAAATTTAGAAAATATCAATTGAAATTTAAAAAATATCAATTGAAATTCAGAATTTCCATTTGAAATTCAGAAAACATCAGTTGAAATATAGATTTTCAAATTAAAATTCAGAAAATAAGAATTGATATTCAGAAAACGTTATTTGAAATTCAGAAAATATCAATTAAAATTCAGAAAATATCATTTTTAATTTAAAAAATACTAATTGAAATTCAGAAACACATCAATTGAAATTCAGCAAATATCAATTGAAATTTGGAAAATATCAATTGAAAATCAGAAAATATCAATTGAAAATCAGAAAATATTAGTTGATATTGAAAACGAATGTTTTCTGAATTTCATTTGAATTATACTGAATTTCAATTGACATTTTCTGAAATGCAATTGTTATTTTCTGAATTACAATTGGTGAGTTTCTGAAAAAGACGCCAATACCGAAATTTACAACATACTATGGGTCGAGTGGAACTCAGAATATAAAGGAAGAATATAAGGGAAGAACATTCTTTACTTTTTTCCCCAATCTCCCTAAAACACATTGGCTTAAAAACTCATCACTCAGTACAATAGAAATTAAAATTATCAACATGTATTGAGTTATCCAACGTGATATAATCCATAGCTTGTAGAGTTAAATTTGATAAAATTTATGATGATTTTATAACATTATTTTGTTGGTAAATGAGTATGAAGAACAGCGCAAGAAGAACAAATGTTGCAAGGAAACGAGTAGCTAAATGAGAGACAGTGTGGCAGATTTTGGACAGATAAAAATTATCATCTTCTGGGATATTACACGTATCACAGTATGGCTATTGTTATAGTACAATGGAGTGGTAATATACTTCGTTGAAGGTATGAACAACTAACAATCTGTTGATAATTTTAATTTCTATTGTACTGAGTGATGAGTTTTTAAGTAAATGCATTTTGGGGAGATTGGAAAAAAAACTAAAGAATGTTCTTCCCTTATATTCTTCCTTTAAATTCCGAGTTCATCTCTTCCCATAGTATGTTGTAGTATTTTTGTATTGTCGTCTTTTAAAGAAAGCTAAGCAGTAATTTCTATTCCATCATTGGCAGCTAGTTTAGCTTGAAGATCAGTTCTTTCATTGAAGGGTAAACCAATATGAGCAGGTGTCCAAATAAAGTTAACTGATGAGATTTGTGACGAGTTAATTTTTATTATAATCCGATCTGCTACAAAGTTGAGAACAGAATTGTTTCTCAAAAGAATACATACATGCATTTTTACTATCCGTAAAGACCGGTGACTATCAATTCCATCTTCAATAATTATAATATGCATTTTTCAAGAGCATATAGCTTTTCAGTAAGGGATGACACTTTATGCGGTATTTTAAATCCATAATTTTGTTGTCATGAAAAATTGCAAATTGCACATCCACTTTAAGTTGGTATGTCCTTTCAGAGTATAAACGCTTTCATCACTCTCTTGGAGTGTTTTTTGTTTGGATGAGTTTAAAATATCAATTTCGATTTGAATTTTGTTGGATGCAGTGTAAGTATGTTTGGGACACATATCGCTAAAAATGTTTTTGAACTTTTGGTAAACGAATCCCAGGCTCCAAGGATTTGTGCTGATAGTTTCGTATATATTCGAATTAAAGATGTTAAGCTTTAAATGTTCTTTAGAAGCCAAATAGATGTATCTAGGTTTGTCAAAGCGTTAAAAATTAACACAGAAGAAATCTACTTTAGAAAACTTAATATAAAAAAAAAGATCAAGATAAGCTTGTAAATTAACTCTTAGCAAAAAGAGAAAAGTGGACCAGGCATATAGAAAGATATGTATAAAAAGTTTTACGAAAATTTCCAACGTTTTAAGAAAAATAACTGCTAAATTCTTGAAGGATATTAAAAATAAAACACTCCTTAAGCCTTGTAATTTATAAAAGCATTTTTCTTTAAACAATTTTAGTACGCATGCATGCAAAGATGCAATCTATCACATGCTAATCTAACTTACTGCTGTCTGGAACGTACTGACTTGGCTTACGCAAATTTGGAATGCGCCCAACTTGTTTCAGTTAAGGGTTTATGTGCCAATATGGAAGGTGCTAATTTAAGAGGTTGCAATTTTGAAGATCCCTCTGGTCTGCGTACCAATCTCGAAGGTGTTAATCTCAAAGGTGCCTGTTTGGAAAGTTCTAATATGGCTGCAGTTAATCTAAGAGTAGCAAATTTAAAAAATGCCAATATGAAAAATTGTAATTTACGTGCTGCAGTTTTAGCTGGCGCTGATTTGGAACGTTGTAATTTATCGGGTAGTGATTTGCAAGAGGCAAATTTAAGAGGCGCCAATCTTAAAGATGCTGAATTAACTCTAATGGTTACTCCTTTACATATGGCTCAAGCCATACGCTGAATTATTATAACACGTTCATCATATATTTCTTAAAAAGAAATATTTGATAGTTTTACTTCTGTGATTGTCGTCTGTTTTTCGATAAATAAGAAACAGATCAATATTTTTTTTTTCTTCGATGTTTTTTTATATTTTATTTTAATTCCAGTTAATGCAACTTCTTTGTGTGAACCTACTTACATATATATTTATTGTTTTAATTAATGGATATTTATAATCATCTGCATAACATTTTTGTTGATTTTTTTATGAGACTTATAAAGAAAATTGTTGTTGTTTCACATACAAATTTGTTTTATATATAAGACAAATCAACATAATGACAATGCATTTCGATATTAACGTGGATACTCGTGTTTCCATTAAATTTTATAAAAGTCATATAATTTATTAATAATAAAACTATGTTTTCAGATAAAAAAAAAATATTTAGAGTTTTTGAATAGAATAAATCATAATAAATTCAGTTTAGTTATTGCATGAAATCGGCAATGTCTACTTTTTTTTAAGTATGTCTGCCACGTGATCAATAGTTTTTGAAATTTATATTACGAATATTTGGATTGTTTTTAATTAAGAAAAAACATTAAAAGATGTAAATCGATATTCTCAATTCATTTAAAGCAATTAAAAGTACTTGTAATAATCCGCTTCCTACTAATCCACTTTTTAAATTTTGATTTTTAACCAAATCGATCAGATCCCAAATATGCTTCACAAGTTTATATTCATTACAAATTCCATTCGGGAGAAATTAATCTTTTTTGAGCTAAACTTGTAAATTTTTTTCCGAATATAGCGAAAAACGATTTTTTTTTTAAATTTTATCCTCAGATTTCTGGAAAACACATCTCAAACCTTTAGAAAAAGTATAGTCTAGTCTCAGGGTCTTGCTGGCCTCTTGTTATGTGTTCATTTGTTTTAAATAAAATGCGTCCACACGCTAATCGAACCTGGAATTCCAGATTGCCAGTCGCCAGCTATACCACCTGAGCTATCTCGACATATAACACTTGATAGATAAAAACATAAATGACTTGCTTGTACAACTAATAAAAAATGTGTGGTTATATATATCCTTACCAGAGTTAAAAAAAAAATTGAGTCTAAAAATAGATTTTCAAAAATTATCCAGATCATTACATTATTTTTAAAATATGTATGTAAATGAATAATAAAAAAAAATTAAAATTAGTAAGTTATTATTATGTTTTAAAGTATTGCAGAAAGTAAGCTAGTGTCATTATTGGTAGTCCAAAAAATAATTATTTCATTAAAAAAACGGCAAAGCATACATACAAATTTGTAGATTTTACAAAAATATCGTGGTGCAAAACCATAAATTTCTTTCGTTAAATACACACAAATTTTGTTTTCGTACATTTTACGAAGACTTTCGTGATGCAAAACAACCAAATTTGTTCGTAAACCACAGAATTTTTTTAGATTTCGTACATTATATGCAAGTGAAAAACAACGGAATATTTCGTGCAATGCACGAAAAGATTCGTGCATATTACATATTGTTTTTTCCGTGCAGTACAACATTTTATGTAAAAAAACAAAACTTGCCAAATTTTGTGAAAACCTTAAAAAAACGATTTTGTACATTTTTTGGATCTTGATGAGACAACCTGTGACCAACGCTCTCTTCTAAAAACCTGGGGGGTTATTATGTAATTCGATTCGAAAGAAAAAATGTGTAAATTCGTATGAATTGTATTTTGTAGTACGATTTTCGAAAATGTATTTACGAACGCACGGAAATTTTTTTTCGAACCGGCCGTTTTTTATCCCCCTTTCGAAAACAAAAATTACCCTTTCGTAAATGCAACTATGTAATACGAAAGCGAACTTCACAAACGTTAAAACATTCGTATTTTATTCGAGAGCTAATTTGTTGTCGAAAAAAGAAAAAAAAATTAAAATGTAAGTATCGTTATACAAATATAAGAAAAAGTGTTAAATAAATAAGTAAAAATAAAAAACATCAAATGTTTTATGTTTTTACACTAAACATTGTTTTTTTTCACGATGTTGAATCTTTGAAGGAGTGGATTTTGCTAAAGGTCACCTAAATGTAGCGAATGCTAGAAGCAAGTCCAAGGATTTGTTTACAAGATTGTCTTTGGATTTGGATGCAGCTGGCCCTCCGACTCATGATATAACGAAATTTAAAAAAGTACGTTTTCAATTTATCAATTGTTTGTTTATAGATTGGTATTATTCAAATTTACATATGTTTATAGGTGTGGCCAGATTATAAACATCACATAAAGGTAAAATGCCGGGAAAACCGAAATAGTATTTCAGGGAGGTGGGCCGAGAAAATTTTGTTCCCTTTGAAATATAATTGCTCATCCCTTATAGGTCTGATTAATTGAATATGCGTACCATTTACTGCTCCAATTACTCCATGTATTCCACATTTTTCAAAAAAGTATCTCTTAGCTTCTCTCTTCCTATCCTCTGTCATTTCAAATACAATATGTTTGGGACAAAGAATTCTTTCAATAACATCGCAAACCTCAGACAAATACGCAGAAATTGATGCTTGAGAAAATCCTAATAGGCGGTCTTGGCCAATTTGATGCTGATATCCACCTTGCGCCAAAAATTTAAGTGTGGCAGCTACTTTTAATATAGGTGAGATGGCAGTTGACCTTTCTGCTGGTTTAAATTCATCTTTTACACAACTCAAGACATATGTAAAAGCATTTTTACTAAGCCTAAAGTTTTTTATGAAACTAAAAAGATATTATTAGGAATATATTTAATCGTAAAGGTAAAATTTTAAATTTTTCTTACTTTGTCTCATTAAGATTCATTATATCTGACGAATCTCTTATAAGTTTCCTTTGAACTCTTTCCGTAATAGAATCATTTTTTTCATCACTATCTTCTGTCCACAATAAAACACAATCCATTTAAGCTTCGACTTTTTAAATAAATATTTTCTTTAATAAAGTTTTCTTTAAATATTTGTTTCAAATTTTGACATTTAAGCACAATGCTGACAACTTTGACATTATAAGACATGCTGCCAAGTTATGTATTAACCGATAAAAATTTGGCATCACTTGTATTTACCCTTTTTTACACAAATACAACTCTGTGAAACATTCGAACGAATTAGATAATACAATTTTACTTTCGAAACGGAAATTCGTTTCGAAAGGTTTTACTTTTCGAATCGAATTACGTAATAACTCCCCTGAACTGGTTTTAAGAGTTTCGAAAAAAGTGTTAACAGTGGTACTTTAAAATAATTAATTTTCATGCTTTTAAGCAATTTTAATTAAATTTTAAAGTTAATTTGTGTTGTTTAATGTATTGTCTCCATATGTTTTGTGTAATTAAAGCAAAATTTTGTTTATATATGCTAAAAAATATACATTAAAAAGAACTCTTAATAACTGTTTCTCTTAAAACCAGTTGGCATATAAAATTGAACAGATGTTGAGTACTTTGGTTTCTCTTTAGTCTTTATGTTCTTTGTTCGAGCTATTAATTGTTGTTCTCAATAAACTATATAATATTTTCTTTCATCTTACCTTTGGTGCTTTTATATTTTTATAAAATAAAATCAAATTAGACTCATATGAACGTTACAAATATATTTTGCAGGAGCATTTCTTAAAAAAAAAAACATAAAATAAAAAAAAAAAATAAGTTAAATTGTGAACTTAAATAGTATTTACTTCAAGCATACATATGTATGTATATATATGCGGTCATTTAGTATTTTAAAAGTATACAAATCTAATTGAATTCATACGTTGCAAATTTATTTTGCAAAAGATTTTGAAAGTCGTAAAAAAGCATTAAATAAAAAATAAGTTAAATTGAGACCTTAAGTTGTATTAAATACAAAGGTATATGTGGCTAATATTCTCATTCTCTTAAAAAATGTTATACTATATTTAATTATTACCACTAAATTTTAAAGGACGAATTTTCATAAAGTCTTGTAATATTTCATCAGTGACCAATTTGCGAGCAGCTTGATGTTTCTCCACAACAGGAGTAATGGTCTATAATAAACAAAAATTTATTCCAAACATATGATTTATGTCGTATTTTTCAACTTACCTCAATTGCTAATTTCTTAATTTCGCCTGTTAACATTTCACCTTTACTATAGGCCACTCTTACTTTTTCTAATTCTTGATCATCTTCCATAAAGAATTTCAATAGCTGATAAGCCACATCAATATCTGGAATGCCACCCAAAGCTCTGTGTTCTTCAACTGTAGTACGACCACCCGAAAATGCATATTTATTAATTTTATTCTTTATTTGTTTGGGAGTATCTGTTAAAAATACTGCAGAATTTTGTTCACTGGCAGACATTTTTGATTTTGCTCCCTGTAAAGCTGGGAAAAATACTGAATGAATTAAAGCACATTTTGGAAAACCAAGACGAGGTGCTACATCTCGACACATTCGGAAATAGGGATCCTGATCAATGGCGCAGGGTACTAAGCAATGGACTTTACGATTGCCAAATATAAAGGGGAAAGTACTCGATAAAGCTGGAGCAGCTTGGACAGCTGGAAAACCAATTTTTCCAATAAAATCGGAATCACCAAAACCAAAAATACCCTTAACTTGATTAAAGGTGACACATTTTTGAATGCGTATTACGTTCTGATACATAGCTGGATTTTGTCTAAAAGAAATAATAAAAAAAAAAAAAAAATATAATAATTAGATAAGTTTTTGAAAATTATTGATCCATGGATGCTAAGATTTCTTATCAAAAAGCCAGTTTTTGATTTTTTTTTAACCTGGTATTAGGGATATGGATTGTTAAATTTACACAGAATTTATAAAAACGCAAGTTTGCTGGTCTTGACCGACAGATGGAGGGCATCAGAGTAGATTGATTAAAAAAAAAAAAAACTTTCCGGATTGGAAAATCAAACAATATACGAAGCCGTTATTGGAATCTTTTTTCGGATTGAAAGATCAAGCAATATTCGATCGAAGCTGTTATTTGAAAAAATCTCTTTCCGGATTGGAAAACCAAAAAACGACATCTACTAGGCAATTAAGAATTTCTAACGTATTGCAATATCTTTGACTTGCAATATTATTTTACAAAAACATTAGTGGTTTTAACAATTTTTTTTTGCATTGTTAGCATGGATTGTTATGAGTGTAGATTAAATTTTGCTTTGAAAATAAATGCACTCACTCACATGATTAAATTTGAGTTTCATTCACGAGTGAATCACGTAAAATTTCTTTTACGTTCCTATCTCTAACATACACTTTCCCTTCGGCTTAAATAAATTTATACATTTAGGAAATATTCGAGTTTTCATCAATTTGTTTTAAAATTTCGTAAGTACTTTGTGTATAATTATGAATCATAGCAATTGCCTCTAACACATTAATTTATTGCAATAATATCCAAAGAATATTGCATCATTAAATATCAAAATTGGTCAGCTAATAAGGGAAATACCCTCTATACATACACAAATTTAACAAAGAAATTTTATCATAAATAAATATGTACTTACTACGTATTTGATTTAATGTTTAAAAATACATTATGGAGATTACCCTACATAATAAAAATTTATAAAAATAAACTATATATTGAACTTTGCAACTATAACACATACATACATAGATTGTTAAAAAAAATTACATTTTCTTTTTTAAATGTCAAAGATTTATGAATTTAGCTTTGAGAAGACAAAAGGTCGATTTAAATAAAATATCAGATTTTAAAATTTCCATAAAATTTATCATCTTTGTATTAATCTTTTCTCCGCCGTTTTTATTTTACTTGCATTGGAAAATGATATATGAGGGTTAGGGTGGCCTTTCGTTGTATGGGCGAAAAATATAAATGAGATTTTTTTTTTTTAGAGCATTTTGATTCTCGGGGATTTCATGGTAATAAAGGTAAAGACCACTGCAAATGTAGCTAAAAACAAATGAAATTTCACTTGAAAAAAGAACGACTTACATTTAAGTAAATTCAACTAACATAGTCATTTGTTTTTTACTGTTCAAAAAACTACCCAGCCAGAAATTGCCAATGCTCTGAAAAATCAAGCACTGGCAGAGCACTATTTGCCAATGATCCAACAAATAAAATGCTGGCAAAGCACTGCTTTACAACGCTCTGCCAACGTTAGTAAAAAGTGCTTTGCCAGTGCTTAATTAACAAAATTTACAACAGTAGAAATAATAAAAGCACTGGCACAGCTCTGGCTTAGAACGCTCTGCCAACGTTCGTAAAAAGTGCTTTGCCAGTACTAGATTTACAAAATCTACAACCGTAAAAATAAAAAAGCACTGTCACAGTAATGACTTAGAACGCCTTCCCAATATTGGCAAAAAGTGCATTGCCAGTACTTATTTACAAAATTTACAACCGTTAACTCAATAAAAACAGTGGCAGATCCCTTGTTCACAACAAGAGTGGAAAAATTCAAAACTAAATTGCAATTTATTATTTGAAGGTAAGAATATTAAGGTCTCCTATTATAGTCAGCACAAAGTATTGTTTTTGTACTAAAATTTTACTTAAGAAATTTATTTTCAAATTTCTTTCTTTAGTAAAATTATAGTAAAAAATCGTGGTAACTTATCACAAAAGTAATTTATTTATTTTTTTATTTATTTTTTATTTTATTTATTTAATATCAATACAAAGAAAGCCGTCATGGCCAATTATACATGTATTGTAAGATAAATATCTATGTTATTTGTATATATATATATATTCCGTTATTTTGTAATTAACTTAGCTGAAGCAAGCCTATTGTGTTATCATTTTGGGGTTGGCAAAGCACTTATTATATTATTAAAAAAGCACTTTGTTGGTTGTTCTACCAATGCTTTGCCAACGTTTTAAAATTATGGTTTTGGTACTGGCAAAGCGCTCATTGCCAGTGCTTTGCCAACGTTTTAAAAAAGGAACGGCCAAGCCCTGCCCGGTGTTATCATTTTGGGGTTGGCAAAGCACTTAAATCTTCAGATATCCAACGCTCTGCCAACGCTCATACCACCGTTGAAAGCACTGGGCCAACGCTTTGCCGTTCGTATTTTTCTGGCTGGGTAACTACAATTGTATTATTAATGAGTGGTTCAGTCAGTGCAGTAAAAAATAAACAAACATTAATTTGTTTTATTTTTTTAAATAAAAAAAAATACTGTATAAAATGAATGTATAATCATAATACTGTAATTTAATGTGGTTTGTTTTTTAAATGAACTACAATTGTAGTCAACAATTAAATTTCTTCTACAAATGACCATTTTTTCACTTAAAAATAAAGATACTGTAGTACAACTGAAACAACGACAAATATTTACAGCAGAAGTTCCCTGAGTATGTGCTTACTTTTTTCATGGTTGGCAAACACTACCTTTTCATCACAATGGCAGTTGTCTGCCACGGCCACACCAATGCCGTTTTAAAGCTACGATTCCAATAGTGGCATTTGTCTTTACAGGGTTTATTTCAAAATTCTACTCATTAAATTTTGTTACATCAACAAAATAACGTTAGAAATCGTCGTTTCGGTATTTTAGCGTTATTTTGTCTTTAACTAGTTCAAGATATTTCAAAATCAAACAGGTTAAAAAGAAAACTAAAACCGTTCACATAAGAAGAAACATGTCTTTAATGGAATCGCTTTTTTTAAATTTCCATTCCGCTATTAGTGTTACTGTAATAGCCAATCGTTGTTATGAAAAGTTATTGAATGCCATCCCCGCTTTTTTAATATTTATATTTTTATAAAGTTAAATTAGTGTAAGATTGAGATAAAAAAATAAAATATTTTTTAAATTAAATAAAAACATCCAAGTTTCTGCAAAACAAACATCGAGTTCATATATTCTGATTTATAAATCCAAAAAAAATCCGGTGCTTGAAAACAGGCCTTATAATAATATAAATAAAGTGTTCCAAAGTGCAACTTCAGATATTCACAATTTATATTTAAAAATGATATTCACACAATATTTAAATAAAAATAAATAATAAATAAAATAATAAATAATTTTTAGCAATATTAAAAACCAACCCAAAATAAAAAATATGAAATAATCAAAAATTTCACAATTTCTTGTATTAAACTATGTCATCACATGTAATGCAATTTGAAACTTTAACTCGTTAATGGAAGTTCAAATTTAATAATTAAAGAAAATAACATTGTTAAAGAATTTCTAAACTATGTAAAAGAATTTAAGATTTAAAAATTGTGCTACTGAAGTGGTGTTTACAGAATTTTTTAGAAGTAAGTGGTAAAGTGCTGATTTCCGAAGTTTAAATTACAAAAAAGTGTAAAAAATCGTATTATATTACACCGATAGTACATGAGCACTTGAAATGTGAATTACATTATTCTTTTTTTTTTATTAAAACTATCCCACTTGTAACAAATATTTTTTGTTTTGACGATTTTTGAAAATATAATGACGATTTTGACTATTTTTATTGGAAAATTGGACGATTTTATGCTCAGCATACCTGGCAACACTGCTTATATTACGAACACCGTAACTTTGTACCGTAATTTTGTACTCGATATAACGAACAAATACAAAATTAGAGTCTTAAGTATAGAATGAGATGCAAATATTTTGAAATTTGTATAAAATGGGCGCAACAAAACAACATAGATGCCACCAAATCACTAATGCTGAGAGAACTTCAAGAAGAGGCGATACAAAAAAGACTACAAGTTTCTAAAATACAAACAAAATAACAATTTTTTCCGTTGAAGCCATTTAAAATAGATTTGTATTAGTAGTAGTTCTCAAGAAAATAAGCTTGAAAAATTATTATTTTTTTGTTAGATTAAAAAAGAACTTTTTGTTTAGTTATTCTTTGTTAACACGATTCTGATGCAAGATCTCAATACAAATTCATATGAATTGCATTTATTTTATTTATTACTCTGTTTATAATTAAAATAATAATAATAAATTAAACAAACTTTGTCATAAATAGTACTCGGTTTAACGAATTTTTCAGTTTAACGAACAGGGCTGACATTATATAGTTCGTTAAATCGAAAAACAACTGTATTTGTAAATGGATCGTTTTCTTAGCAGCATACAAACAAACAACTTTTAAAATGACTAATTAAAACAGCATAAAGTAAACTGCTTCATTCTCACAACAATACTTTTTCTACTCAAAAAGTTTTTGTCTTTAAACTACTAACTACATGGGACATCCAGTGTAAAATAAATCAGTGTTTGAGCTAACTTGTAACTACTTCAGTGCCGTAGGATGCTGTTTGGAGAGGGTTTTTAAACTACTTTTTTCTGAGGTCTTTTTTTGATGGGCGGGGTCACCGAAAAAATAAGTTTATTTGTGAGCTCACTACTAAAGATCTATCAACCGTGAACATTTGAAACAACCCGTAAACTAGATTTTAACACGAAAGATTTCTGTTTCGAATTGACGTAAAAAAATGATAATTATTACCAGCACAATATTTCCCATATGGTGGTGTCCTATTTTTTTTTTTACATAAAAAGTTATATCCCAAATGTGCAGTTAAATGTAGTTTAAGTATCGCAAATATATTTTTTTACTTACCCCATAAAAGTCAAGTTATTAAATATGAATGTCTTCTCAACATCGAAACCCATAGCAATAATATCTTTAGCATTTTCATGAGCTAATTTAATTGCATCTTCAACTTTTAAATCTTTCCACAAAGTCTTCTCATCATCGGACATTTGTATAACTAAAGGGACATCAAAAGCTTCTTGGAGATATCTAAACGGTAAAACATGTTTAATTATTATCGATGTATTGTAGATACTATACAGACACAATTATTTACTTACTGTGTCATTATAAAGGGTATCAAATGACCTAAATGTAAGGATTCTGAACTGGGACCACGTCCAGTATAAAGATAAAATGGTTTATCTTTTTCTTTTAATTCTAATATAGTACTTAATTCACGATGAGAAAAGAATATGCCACGACGTATCATATGATGAGCTGTCTTGCCTGTTACCTTTTCAAGACGAGCAATCAGTTCATCATCTATTCTGGTAGAACCAAAACTTTCTAAGATCGATACGAAAACAATTAGAAAAAACATACATATTAATTTCTCATAACATACTTATTAATTTCTCATAATCTACGCCAGTATTACTGGTACTGGTTACATTCCATGGGTCAACTACATCGTTTTGTTCATCGCTGACTGTTACTTCTACAGCAGTCGGTATGGGTTCTTCCATTTCTTTGGCATTGAGTGTTAATGCTTCAACGGCTTCAGCCACTGGAACCTGACAATCGCTCATGTTCCGTTTTTATTATTTATACTTGAATCAGTTAACTTCTTCAACAGAACGTACTACAACACGAAATATGTACAACTTCAACGCAAATTATGTTTTACTAAACGCCATTAATGTAAAACGTGTTGTATAAATACTATGAAGCCAGTGATGCTACCATTCTAAGAGTAAAAATCGCTACTAAAATTTTTAAAAGCACAATGAAATTTATTTTATTTTAGAAGAAAATTTTATAAAAATTCGAATTTTTGTTTTAAATGTAAGGACATTTATGTTTTATTTCATGACAAAATTGTTATGTTACCATAGTATACTTAAATTATGTATCTAAAATTTAATTTTTTAATCTCTCACATAAAATAAGTATGGCATTTAAATTTAAAGGAACAAAGTGGCCTAATGCTACGTTTCCACTGGAGGTGTTTTGGACGTGTCTTCTCGCAAAACATGTTTTGTAAATGTTTTCCCTTACTTTTTTTTACCAAAACACTTGTTTTGCCAAAACACGTATTTAAGATATTCTATTACAACATTTCTTTATTATTTTCTACTCATTTTGGCAAAACACGTGTTTGGCAATCTAATCCAAATGCCGTATAAGTACCACACCATAAATAAAAATTTTGTGCTAAAAGCACCAAGTTGTCATTCTAATGATGAAAATGATGACACATATCATTCAATTCTCTCAGAAATATAGGGATTTACCCCAATAGCAACTCAAATTACTGAAACTTTATAGTTGCTTTGTAGCATCATATGATAGTCAAGTAATCAATTTGTTATCTTGTTAAAATTTTACTTTACAAAGTTACAAAAAATTTAGGTAAAGGTATACCTATAGGTATACCTATACACTAGCAATAATATTGCGCAATATTTCGATTTTGCTCTTTAAATTAATACATCATATGGTAATAGAATAAGGAACAAAATCGAGAAATTGTGCAATAATATTGTTAGTGTATGGGTACCTTAAACTACAAAATCGTATAAATTGGAGAACGAACAAAGTAAAATATTTTAAAATACAATAATACTTATCACCAACTAAGAAATCTTTGTTTTTTTACAAAGGAGATAGAACATGTAATTTATACTTGACTTATATAATTTCTATTAACTTTATATATGAAAAAAAATACAAAGCTGACTTCGGTATTCTTACACTAGTTTATTTTTTGAGTGCACATTTTTTGCATAGCAACACACATGTCTTGCCAAAGCACGTATTTTAGCTGTTTATTATATTCCAACTGTTCTTTATTCTTTTCCACTCGTTATGGCAAAACACGTGTTTCAGTACCTTTCGCATCAAAAAAAGTTTCGCAAAAAACATGAAAATACTACCTTGGCCTGTTTTACATAGGGTAAGTCACAAAGAATAAAACACAGTCTCTCAAAATAGCTAATCAAGCTGCATTTCCGTTATTTCCTTTTATAATTACGTATATTACAAAATTCCATTTGTCCACAGTTAAAAACGTAGTTAACTTTAAAAATGTAGTTAACTTTATCATCTCTTAACTCACCCTGTAAAAAGTAGCGTAACCATGTTTTTTTCGAGGCGACAACGTCTTGGATTAGTTACAGAAACGAGGCACTGAATGCCGTATACCTTTTTGTGGACATTCCCTATTGGACATTAAGGCACCCATACACTAGCAGTAATATCCCACAATTTTTCGAATTTGTTCTATAATCTATTACCATATTTTGTAATGTAATACAGAACAGCAGTTGTGCAGTAATAATGCTAGTGTATGGATAACTTAAAATGTAATTGAATGTTGGACTATAACTACAACTATAATGTTTATATGTCAAATTCTCCAGTGCTGCCAAATTTTAAAAATTCGCGGCGGGTCTGGTTAGTCTGTGACACTAGTAAACAACACTGCAAGATAATTAAAAGAAAAAATGCAATTGAATTGCATTTAAACATAGTTGAAAAAAGGAAAATATAATTTATAGTTCTATTAAAATGCCAATAATGTATAATACTGGAGATTGGTTCGTTTTACGACCAACCACATACAGGTAAAACATATAAAATTTAATGTGTTTTTGTTAATCTCCACCCACTTTTTTATGGCCCAAAGAAAATTAGATTTAAACACACCAGATTGGCCACTAGACCTGGATTTGGAGTATATGAAAGTAGTATGTTCTCCTTATGGTGGGCCTATTGCAGTCACAAGAGATCCAAATCAAATTGTACCCATAAAGGGTACAGCTAAGCCAGTTATACGAATATTTGATACATCAGGACAGGAAATGGGTAAAGTATGGGTAAGTTTTTAAAGTCCAATGATTTAAGGTACCAAGTCTCACATGTATTTGTCTGAATATGTTGTATGGGTAATTCTTTTTTTACTGAGGACGTTTGTAAAACTTATTCTAATTTTGTATTACTTTAGTGGAGTCATGGTAAACTAATTACTATGGGTTGGTCGGATATGGAAGAGCTAATATGTGTACAAGATGATGCCATAGTTTTTATATACGATATGTTTGGCCAGGAAAAAGAGTCTTATAGCATGGGCCAAGAAGCTAGTTTAACTAAAATTGTCGATGCCAAAATCTTTCAATCTTCCACCGGGACTGGTGTAGCTGTTATGACAACAAATGGTCGTATATTTCTAAAACTCAGTAATACTAAAGATTCTCGTTCTAGTAGACAATTGCCCGAAATACCAAGTAAGACATAAGAATATCAAATAATTGTATTTGATAAATACATTTTTCATTTATAGAATCTTTGTCTGATTGTACGTGCTGGGAAATAGTAACAGAAGAGCGTAATACATATTGTTTGTTAGGACGAGATCGTGAAGTCATTAGATTATTTCCAGGAGAATCTGTGGGTTCTATTACTCGCAATTTATTTGATAAATCTTTTGAACGCATTCTTCTAATGTCTTTATCTTATAATCATCAAAATCTTGCCTTGTATACTAATAATGGCATCCTCTGGATGGGTAGTGTGGATATGAAACAAAAGTATTGTGAATTTGATACTGGACGCAAAGATATACCAAAACAAATTGAATGGATAATGAATGTAGATAATTCACAGTCAGATGCTGTAGTCATATCGTATTCCTCTTTTCTATTGGTGATCAATCGTGAAGGTGATAAAAATCTATTTACCTATGACCCGGCCATCTTTTTGGTGGCCGAAATGGATGGTGTTCGTATTTTAACAAATACTACTCATGAAATGATACAAAAGCTACCCGAATGTGTACATAATATATTTGCTATTAATAGTCAAGAACCTTCAAGCTTTCTCTTTGAGGCTCAGAAAAAGTTTCAAGAAAAATCTCATCAAGCTGACGAATATTTAAGTTTATTTCGGGATCGCATGAATGTAGCCGTAGATGAATGCATAGAAGCAGCTGGTTTTGAATTTTGTACAGTTACACAAAAAAGTTTAATGAGAGTAAGAAATGAAGGCGTCATTTAATAGGTTTCAATGAAAAAGTATTGTTTTCTTACTACAATTTACTACAAATGGAAAATTTGAAAAGGTTCTTTAAAAAACCATATTTCCCTTTGATGTTTTTTTTTTTTTAACCATAAAAGATGAATTAGTACCCCAGTGGAGATCACTTCCAAAATTTGTTTAATTATTTTTCCCATATCGTTTGAGAGAAATTACTTTAATTATTTTCGTAGGGAAACGCTAACGTACAAATATTCCAAAAGATTGTTTATTTAAAAAAAATATTAAACAATATTATTATTTAGATATTTTATTTCTTTTGAAATTTATTGTTGCTATAAGAATTGAAACCATGTTTATCGGAACTTATTTCATTAGAGCCTGTTCCATGGCGCTGGAATTTAAAGACAGTTTAAATGATCATAAAAATTATACTTTTCTTAACTTTATTTTAGACAGCATATTTTGGCAAAGGATTTATAGCTTTACACAATCCTGATGAGTATGTAAAAATGCTAAGGATCTTAAGAGTTTTAAATACTTTAAGGCATCCGAAAATTGCCATGCCTTTAACTATTAAACAGTAAGTACATCTTTCTATTAACCATTGTTTTTAGTTAAGTTTTTTTTTTATTTATAAAATTTAATATTTGCTAAATATTAAAATTTGAATATTAAATCAAAAAAAAAAAAAAAAAAAAATTACTCAAATTTATAATAAATAACTCAATAAAATTCTTCAATAATATTTATAAGCATATAAACATTGGGTAGTTTTTAAAAATACAGATATCGTTTGAGATTTAAATACGTCTACTACTTTTTTTTCATTTATCTTTTTATATTAACTAATCACACTCTATTATAGATTTGTACATTTGAAACCGGATGTTATTTTGGGACGTTTGGTGTTCCGTAAGCACTATGCCATTGCCATACAAGTGGCAAAACATTTGAAATTACCAGAATCTTGGATTTTAGAGCATTGGGCCTATCATAAAGTTATCAATGATAAAAGTATATATGTAGTTAACATAACTTATAAAAATGTGTATAAATTTATTTTTTGTTCAACAGATGACAATGAAGTGGCTCGCAAAATAACTGAAAAATTTAAAAATCCCTCAGTGGAAGGTATTTCATTTTGTAATATAGCTGAAAAAGCACACGCAGCTGGAAGGGATGAATTAGCCATAAAGGTTAGTACATAGTTCCAAAATATATATTCTCAATATTTTCCTAAAATAAAAAAAACATTTTTAGTTATTAGAACTGGAACCAAGAGCTTCAGTACAAGTTCCTCTTTTACTTAAATTGGGTAAATTTGATCGTGCTGTACAAAGTGCAACACAATCCGGAGACACCGAATTGGTAGCTACCGTTTTATTGGAAATCAAAAAGAAAATGATGTTAACAAATTTTCATGTAAGTTTATTTTAAAGTGTATAAAAGTTTCGAAAATCTTATAGTTTTAATAACACTTTCTGTTAGATGATAATTCGTGAATATCCTATGGCTTTGAATATATACAAAAAAATTATGAATGAATGGAGTCGTACCGCTTTATACGACATTTGTAATACCGAAGATGATCATAAATCCATAGCAGAATATCATTTTCGAAATGCTCTGGAAAGTAAAAACTTGGATTCAAATTTATCTACCATAGCCAATAGATATACCCAAGGTCGTCGTAATATTGAAGCAGAGCTTTGTTCAGATACTAGTAAATTAATTAAATTGCAAAAAGATTTAACCATAAAGTAGGTTTTAAAAACTAAAACTTTAAACTATTTATACGCTACAAATGTTTACATTTTCCAATAGATATAGCAAAATTTTTGGGCAAATAACATTCCATGGTTTATCTATACACGATACAATTGACAAATTATTAGAATTGGGAGAGTTAAAGGAAGCTGAAAAAATCAAAAGTGATTTTAAAGTACCAGATAGAAGGTATTTAAAAAATGTTGTAAATTTTATTTTTTTTTTTTTATTGCTGTATATGATAAATTTATTTTTAGATTTTGGTGGTTACGCATATTAGGTTTATCTAGTAAATTCAAATGGGATGATTTGGAAAAATTTTCGAAGAGCAAAAAAAGTCCCATTGGCTATGATCCATTTGTTGAGGTTTGTCTTAAGCACAATAATTTAACTGAAGCCCGTAAATATATACTTAAATGTCGTGATGATCGTAAATCTTATTGGTATATTCGAGCTGAGTATGTTTTTAATTTGTTTTCGTCTTGGTGTTTTATTATTGATTGTATATATTTTTAGGCTTTATGAAGAAGGTGTAGAGACTGCCTTTGAACAACGTGATAGTAATACTTTGAATGTTTTACAACAAAAAGTTAACATGATGGGAAATCGTCAGCTTTTAGAAAGAATTAATACATGCATTGCAATTACTAAGAAATAAGAAAATCTATGTATCTGTAATATGTTCTATCAAATATACATTTAATAAATATTTATATCTGTGTCATTTTCGCATAGTCCCTTAAGTGTGAACCGAGTTTATTGTCTACTTTTGATGAAATCGTTAAGGCTCCTCTATATGCGTCCAAATTGAGTTTTTTTCCACTGACTTTTTGTTTTACCGAGAAGCCCCTAGCAAAATAAAAGCAAATGCATTCTTCAAGAATGCATTTTTTATTGCATATAAAGGAAGCAGTATATATTGGTTTTAAACTTCCAAAAACTGAATTTAAATGACTTTGCAAGTATACCTTTAATTTGAAACTAAACCGCATCAACATGAAGGGATTTGATCTTATTTATCATACCATAGTGTTTAGTGTTAGTATTTTAAATTATTCGAAAAAGATAAGATTTAATTCTCAAGTGTTCAACATATTTTATAAAGTGCGTTATTATTTCAATATTACATTTTATTAAATTTGAACTTCAATGAAATTGTTTAAAAAATTATATGAAGCTGTTCATTGGCTTAGTTCCAATGCATTAAGAAGTTTCTTCATTTATTAATTGAAGAAACTTCTTAATATTGAAAAATTTTATGAATGAATTCATTCATTCAGAATGATTCATTAATTTTATGAAGATTTGCATTAATTCTACAAACATTTCATAAACATTGCCTTTAATCAAAACTGTTTCATAGATTCTATGAAAAGTTTCAATGGACGAGTTCCATTGACAATTTTCATTAAAGCTATGAATAAATTCATTACTGAAGTGAAGATAATTTTCTCAGTTATAGAAGTTCAAAATTTTGTCTCGGCATGTAGTTTAGCCAAATGAATCATCAATAAAACTGGTTGTGTAAACTGTTAGTTACGGCCTTTTGCATTTTAGGTAACAACATATACATTTTAAATAAAGCGCAACAAAAACGAACGAAACGCTTTTCTTGTCTGATTTTAAAGATATAATTAAAACTGGTCTATACTTTAGCTTTCTTTCGATTTATTTAGTGTTTCCAATTATTCGAAATAGGCGGTTTACCGGTTAAGGCAATTGAAAAAATTGGCGATTAATCGTTTAAAATGTATTTATATCCTTACAATAAAAAACCATTTTTAAGAATTTTTTTAGACCTTTTGTTAAAAAATCTGTAAAATCTAGATGAAACCCAAATTTTGTGGTAAAAAAAATTAAAAAATATATCGAGAGATTATTATTCATATTATATTGTGGGCGTTGTGGTGTAATTGTTAGCGAGTTGGACTGTTACACAGATGGTCCCGGGTTCGATTCCCGGTGACGACAACATCAATTCAGAAAAATAATATGTATGAGTTTTCTATCACTTACATGTATCGCTGCGCCCAACTTCGGTGTTCCCCTAGCACTTAACCCCACCGAAGTAAAATAATGAATCAGGGCTATGAAACAAAAAGCTTCAATAAATTCGCCAACTTTACATCAGGTGGCGAGCAACAACTGTTCTAAGATTTATCTACTCGCGCAATTACAGTGTTGCCATGTTTGAAGCCCTTCATCTTTCACCACCTTTCATCTCTCCACTATCCCCTTTCCAAAGAAAACAACACATTAATTGATAGGAAGAATTTCCTGAGTGTTGCTTCTCTTTATAAAAAAAAACTTCGTTTATAGTAAAAAAATTTTAATAAGTCGATAACCTTAATGTGGTTGATAGAGTATATTGCATTGAAAAATAAATCTTTTTGTTGATAGAAAAATAACAGATTTTAAAAAAAGTACTAAAACTGTTTTTGATGTCTGAAACTTTTGTCAGAGATAAAGTTAACGTCAATGAATAGTATTTCATCAAAAAGTGATTTTCAAGAAATTGGCTAATAGAGGGTATTGAATAAAAGGCCACGATATATATTTTTAATGTCTGTAAAAATTAAATTTCGAAATATAATCTTTTAAAGCAACGATCATTTTAAACTTTAAGTTCATACTAATTTGCAACGATAACAATTTAGCACTTTAACTGTAATTTTATTCATTATCAGGGCAAGTTTAAAATGGCACAAACGCAGTTGAAAATAGTATGCAAAATAGCACGGAAACCCCCAAAAAAATGTCACAATAAATGACAAAAATGGCCAAAAAGGCTTATTTTTGGAAAAAAAAACTAAAAAATTCCTATTATTCGAATCTAATAATTATTTGAGTTTTAAATTATTTGTTTCGGCATTATTCGAATTAGAAGCGATTAATCAAATCACTCGTTTTAATGAAGTACAAAATAATCATTTACGAGCATAAATAACTTCTTGCCTATGGCAAGCCAATGTTAAAAAAAATGAGTTTTTCACCTCAATTTCAACGCATTCGCTGTGAGTAAAACAGGCGCTTTTAGGTCAGGTCTATTTTTGCTGGGTGTCTTTAAAGACACACCAATTTTTAAGAACCTATAACTTTTGATAGGAAGGCAATACAACAACGCAGTAAAAATCATATTAAAATTTGAAGTCCTTTCTACAAACGTGGCTTAAAAAATTTTTAAATTTGTAATTCCAGGGTTGCCATATGATTTAAAAGAACTATTTTTCGCTTTTTTGAAAGCACTTTTTTCAAAGACATAAGAAAACATTTAAAAATAAAAACAAATGTTTATATTCAACATATACTTTTTGAAAATATTTTCTAATCAAACCTAAATTTTTCCGTCTTTGTAAAAATGGAAGTATACTGAAAATTACTCCGTTTTTTGTTCTTAATATCAAAAATGTGCTATTTTCTCTCAACCTGCAAAGGAACATATAAATTTGAGCGATTAGAGTTGCCAAATATCAATTTTCAAAAACTGTCTAAAAATGCCAACATTTTTAAAAACTTCTTAAAAAAAGTGTGAAAACAACAACCAATATTTTGTGTATTTTTTTTATAGATATTTGACTTGTTAATACATAAAAAAAATAAATTTTTAAACAAATATTAACCTTTTAAGTGCCCACTAGTGGCGGAATTTAGACTATAAAATTTACTGAAAATCCATATTGGGAAACCAACGTATAAGTAAGTACCAAGTTTTGTCAAAAAGTTTGCACCTAATCTTTACTTGGTAAAAAATGGGTTAGTTAGGTGGCGAGCAAAATATTTTGTTAAATTAATTATAATTATAAAGGCTAAAAATTTATTTTTTTTTGGGCCATCATTGCAAATTTTATATGTATTTCGGCATCTAAAAAATATTATTTTCAGTAAATTTTTTAAAATTAAAAGTACCAAAAATTCTGTAGAAATTTCTCGCAGTTTTTAACTGATGCAATTATAAGTGCTCCGATAGTCATATATTCGGGGGAAATATTCCAAGAATTCTGAACAGCAGTGGAAATTTCATATTTCAAGAAAAAAAATTGTAAATCTGAGGGGAAATGTTTTTGGCACTCAAAAAAGTTTTACAGTTACTACATGACAGTTGTTAATGCAGTAATCAGTAGTTGTGTTTAACTGAAATTACAGTTGTTTTTTTATTTATTTATTTTATTCACTCAACAATAATACAAAAGCTATTAAGGCTAAAAACTGCATTATAAAGAAAAAAAAAAGAAATCCTGAGCAAGAATACTTAAAAATAATGAATATGTATCGATGGCTTAATATAAAAAAAGGCGTAACTCTATTTTTTTTCAAAATAGCGTTTTTTTGTTTATTCTGGTAGACAAATGTCAGATGTACATTGCCTCAAAATTTCAGGGGGATATAATTGCAAATAACAGATTTATAACGATTTCAAAAAAGCCCTAAGTCAAGTCAAAGAATTTTTGTAAGAAAAAGCCCTAACTCGTTTTTTTGTTTGATTAGTTTTCACCATGACACAGTAATACAAGGCAAATTTATATATTAATATATTTCCCAAGTATCAAATTCGCTTTAGCGGAGAAATAAGTTGATGAAAAAATTGCGGCGGCGGATGAAGACTATAAAAAACATAGAGAAGAAATAAAAAAAATGGCGTGAGAAAAAATATAATGGCATAAAAAATGGTGAGTCCGAAGTATGTGCAGTTATATGTATGGATGTGCAAGCGGTAAATTTAATTCCTCAACTAAAAACGAGTGCTGCATATTATAAAATGAAGCTACAACTACATAATTTCACAATATACAATATTTTAACACACGAATCAGACAATTATGTTTGGGATGACGTGTATTATTAAACACATGAGGAAGATCCAAACTCGATAGCCAGATATCCATCACGTAATTACCCAGCCAGAAAAAAACGAACGGCAAAGCATTGGGCCAGTGCTTTCAACGGTGGTATTAGCGTTGGATTTCTGAAGATTTAAGTGCTTTGCCAACCCCAAATGATAACACTGGGCAGGGCTTGGCCGTTCCTTTTTTAAAACGTTGGCAAAGCACTGGCAATGAGTGCTTCGCCAGTACCAAAATCATATTTTTAAAACTTTGGCAAAGCATTGGTAAAACAACTAATAAAGTAAATAATAAATTAATAGAAAAAACAGTGTAATTCAAGATATATTTATATAGGTAGTCTTACTAGAACAACAACTACAACAAACAACTACAAACAATACAAAAACAACATGGTTTTAACATTTCTTTGTACTGTACGCAACAACAAAATGTCTGTTGTTTTTGTATGTTTGTTGTAGTTGTTGTTCTAGTAAGACTACCCAGCCAGAAAAATACGAACGGCAAAGCATTGGCCCAGTGCTTTCAACGGTGGTATGAGCGTTGGCAGAGCGTTGGATATCTGAAGATTTAAGTGCTTTGCCAAACCTAAAATGATAACACCGGCCAAGGCTTGGCCGTTCCTTTTTTAAAACGATGGTAAAGCACTGGCAATGAGCTCTTTGCCAGTACCAAAACTATAATTTTAACACGTTGGCAAAGCATTGGTAGAACAACCAATAAAGTGCTTTTTTAATAATATAATGAGTGCTTTGCCAACCCCAAAATGATAACACCGGGCAGGGCTTGGCCGTTTCTTTTTTAAAACGTTGGCAAAACACTGGCAATAAGCGCTTTGCCAGTACCAAAACCAAAAACGACCAATAAAGTCCTACTTAGTAATTCACTTAAGTAAAGAGTTGCATTATTTCTTATTGAATGATTTTGGTAATTTGAACAGAAATAACAATAGGCTTGCTTCAGCTAAGTTAATTACAAAATAACTGAATATTTTTTATTTAAATTACAATTTTACTAAAGAAAGATTTTAGTACAAAAACTATACTTTGTGCTGACTATAATAGGAGACCTTAATATTCTTGTAAATTTTGTAAATCAAGTACTGGCAAAGCACTTTTTACGAACGTTGGCATAGCGTTTTAAGCCATTGCTGTGCCAGTGCTTTTATTATTTTTACTGTTGTAAATTTTGTTAATTAAGAACTGGCAAAGCATTTTTTACTAACGTTGGCAGAGCGTTGTAAATCAGTGCTTTGCCATCACTTTATTTGTTGGATTATTGGCAAATAGTGCTCTGCCAGTGCTTGATTTTTCAGACCATTGGCAATTTCTGGCTGGGTACCTACACAGAAAAAATTATGGGCCAAAAATATCTAATTAATCGATTGTTTGAATATCAAAGGCAATTTAAACAATTTTTTTAATTGATTCAATTAAAAAATTTATTGAATTTTCTCATATATCCATACAGTGTTGACAACATGTAAACAAAATTTTTAAAAATTTGGAAACTATTTTTTTTTTTTATTTTATTTAGATTAAATAATCAAACAAAGGTTTAATTATATCAATATATTATTTAATTTGTAAATAAAAAGAAAAAAAAATCGCAAATGATTAACTTTTAATAAGTTGAATAGTTTATCGTAGTTATAGTTATAAATATATCTTGGTGTACTTATTATAATTTTTTTTATAAAATTTTGGTTTTATTATTTAACATAATAAAATTATGTAAAAAAATAAACATACAAATTAAATTTCTGCATTATAAATTAAAATAAAATTCAATTAAAAGAATCATTTGTATGCTGACTGTGAACTTGTAATTTTTCATAGAGAAAATTGAAATTTATAAAAAAAAGATTTTCTTTAAAAACTGGGTAAATTCAAATTTTTAAATTAAAAATTGTAAAATTTTCGAAAAAAATTGATTTTATATATTTGAAATTAGAAAATTTATAACTCAAATTGATTGTCCGTTTGAAATTAAAATTTTTAATTAAATTAAGAATATTATATATGAAAAGGAGATTTATTTTTGAACTGTATAGTCCTACTTTGTAATTCACTTAAGTAAAGACTTGTATTATTTCTTATTGAATGATTTTGGTAATCTAAACAGAAATAACAATAGGTTTCAGCTAAGTTAATTACAAAATAACTGAATATTTTTCTTTATCAAATTATTTTTGTGATAAGTTAGCACCAAGTACGACTTTTTTACTACAATTTTACGAAAGAAAAAAAAATTGAAAATAAATGTCTTAAGTAAAATTTTAGTACAAAAACTATACTTTGTACTGACTATAATAGGAGACCTTAATTTTCTTAACTTCAAATAAATTGCAATTTAGTTTTGAATTTTTCCAATCTTGTAATTTTAAATTTTATAAAGGTATAGATTAGAAAAGTTTTTAAATGCGCTAAATTAGCAATTTTTCTACAAGGATCACGGATGTTAAAGTTGGTACAATTGTACTTTTTTTGGTACATTTTGACCTTCTAAAGTACCGTGGTACTACCACGACTCATTTAGTACAATTTAACAATTTTTAATTTTTCCCCTTTTTGAATTTCTTTACAGCTAACAAATTATTATTGTGTTCTTTTTCATTGCATTTATTCGGTTTATGTAATGAGCGCGTAAAATATATGCGATTTGACGATTTATCATCATTTTGAGGATTTTGTGGAATAAAATTGTCGATTTTTTTTTAAATATCGCAAATTTGACAATTTTTCAAAAAATTTATCTGGCAGACTGGTATTGTGGTGTGTAGAGCTCTTACATATATTGACACTTTTTGCAGCCAACTTCACTTTCATTTTGAATTTATTAAAATTCTGAAGAAGTGAATTAAATTAAATTATTGTTAAAGAAATGAAAGAAAATGCCACACAATCTTATATAAAATTATGCGAAGTTTTGACAACCAAAGTCAACTTTAATAACGAATTATTAATGGGGTTCCATAAGTTTACTCTAAAGAGTAATGTTCTATAGAAAATGTTATTTCAGGTAAAACAAGTAGTATTGTAGTAAAAATGTTCCCGAATGAAATTGCAAATTTTGATTCGATAAATAATCAATTTAGAGTTTTCGCTGATGTTGAGCAACTGAAGTCGTTAAAAAATTAAAACATTTATAGTTTTTGGTCGGTAGTAGCTAATTTTCAAAATGAACTGAATTTCAATATGTTTTCAGACATTTCTAAAGTCGTTGCTGGAATTTTATCAATTCCGCACTCATCTGCAAATGTGGCAAGAGTTTTTTCTTTTCAAAATAAAATAAAAACTAAGAAAAGAAACAAACTACATGTGCATTATCAAGTCTCATACAGACAAATGATTGGTTAAGATCGACAAATTCGTGCTGTTATGATGTAGAAGTTCCAAATAGTTTATTAACTAAACAAATAATTACATGATTTTGATCTTATATATTCATAAGACTTTTTTGTACCTTATGCTATTGTTAAGTTTTGTTTTTTTGTGTACAAGTGAATTTTTATGTACAATTTTTGTTGTTTTAATAAATTAAAAAAAATGGTACCATGAAGGTCCAATAAGTACAATTTTTTTGGAGGTTGGTACAAAATTGAAAACCCCATTTAACATCCCTGACAAGGATCCTTTGAGCAAAAATGGTGCTGACTTTACTGACTTTTTTTAGTGTATGAATTTGATTTGAATACCATATGCTTATGGTTAGTTGATTTTAAATTCATTTAAGATTTGAAAAAAAGAAAAAAGAATTAAGTTTTAAAGTATGTAAAATAAATTTAAAAAATACTATTCATTTGTTATTTTTATTAAACCCTGTTAACTTATTTAAAAACGTACTTGTTTTTAAATAAATAAGTACTGGCAATGCATTTTTTGACAATGTTGGGAAAGCGTTCTAAGCCAGTGCTTTTTTATTTTTACGGTTGTAAATTTTGTAAATCAAGTACTGGCACAGCACTTTGTACAAACGTTGGTGCAGCGTTCTAAGCTAGGGCTGTGCCAGTGCTTTTATTATTTTTACTGTTGTAAATTTTTTTAATTAATGCTATAAACACATAGACCACAGCAGACTGCAGAGCTACACGACTGCAAATGCCGTTGACTGCAATCGTCGCCGTGTGGTCAGCTACTTATTATTTTGGAAACGACAGCAGCATAGTAAACAGCTGATCACGATTTCAATTTTTTATACAAATCAGGGATGTTAAAGTTGGTACAATTGTACTTTTTTTGGTACATTTGGACCTTCTAAAGTACCGTGGTACTACCGCGACTCATTTGGTACAATTTAAAAATTTTTAATTTTTCCCCTTTTTGAATTTTTAGTATAGCAAACAAATTGTTATTGTGTCCTTTTTCATTGCATTTATTCGTTTTATGTAATGAGCTCTTAAAATATATGCGACTATATCCGCCAGATTTTACGATTTATCATCATTTTAAGGATTTTGAAGAATAAAGTTGGCAATTTTTTTTTTTTAATATCGATTAAAAATTTACGATTTTTTACAAAATTTATCTGGCAGCTCTTACATATATTGACACTTGTTGCAGCCAACTTCACTTTTATTTTGAATTTATTAAAATTCTGAAGAAGTGAAAATTGATATATAGATATGGCATCACTTATAACATATGGGAAAACAGTGGACATTAGAGTGAGGTGAGTTTCTAAAAATAGAACTGTTGTGTTGTTGGAGTTGTACTTCTGAGATTATGTATGCAAGAACAAAAACACCGTGTATTGAATAAAACTAGTTTTAATCACAACAAAACTCGACCTAACTATAGCTCAGAGGGCTAAAGCGCTCTGTCTAACGTGTAGTGCGAGAGCATGTGGCATTAGAAATCAGTTTATCTATACCACGGTCAGTGATTGCACAGAAAAATTTCATATAGACGCAATCGAACAAATAAAAACATAACAAATATTACATTATTCAAAAATTCAAAAAAAAAAACAGGGTCACTGACGAACGTTCAATTCCAGAAACTGCGCAGTCTGATTCAGAAAAAATTGAATATTTGCAATGTAGTTATGATTTTTAGAAAATACACTCATTCTTCTCTACCACGCCTTTCACAATTAAATTAAATAAAATTGCATATTAATTATAGTATTAACTGCAATTGTCTGAAAAAGACGTTAAAATTCAAACTCAAACGAAAATTAAATTATTGTTAAAGAAATGAAAGAAAATTCCAAACAATCTTATATATGTTTAATTTAGAACGAGCTCTCGACCTCCGTATATTTACAGAAATAAAGCAAATCAAACATATTAGCTAGGTTAATACTAGTGTTCGATCTGGTTAAAGATCTCATCTGAACCCAATGTTTTAGAAAAGTTATAGCCTCCATAATAGGCAGAACTTTAACAAAAAACCGATTAATCATTAATTTTGCTCCATTCTTGTCTTCTTAGTAAAAATATTACTTGAGCCAGAGTAAAAACTAAAATTTTTTTAACTGAAGTCGTTAAAAAATTAAAACGTTTGTAGTTTTTGGTCGGTAGTAGCTAATTTTCAAAATGAACTGAATGTCAATATGTTTCCAGACATTTCTAGTCGTTGCTGGAATTTTATCCATTCCACACTGGTCTGCAAATGTGGAAAGAGTTTTTTTCTTTTCAAAATATAATAAAAACTAAGGAAAGAAACAGACTACATTAGCCAACATTATCAAGTCTCATACAGACTAAGGATTGGTTAAGAGCGACAAATTTATGCTGCTATGATGTAGAAATTCCAAATAGTTTATTAACTAAACAAATAATTCCATGATTTGGTCTCATATATTCATAAGACTTTTTTATGCCTTATTTTATTCATACATATAATGTATGTTATTGGAAGGTTTTGTTTTTTTTTTTTTCTGTACAAGAGAATTTTTATGTATTTTTTTTTTTTTGTTGTTTTAATAAATTTAAAAAAATGGTACCGTCAACGTCCAAAAAGTACAATTTTTTTTGGATGTTGGTACAAAATTGAAAACTCCATTTAACATCCCTGATACAAATTCATTTTTGTTTCAGTAGTGCCAATTACATCTTTTTTTTCTTTATTAAAATAGAACAACATGCTTGGTTGTAGACACGTATATAAAGTTCACTTAAAAATACAATTACTTATTTATAATACATTATTATAACGTGAAAATAAATTTATATAACCCCTCTTGAATATTAATGCAATTATACCATTTGATGTTGCGACGTTTTTTGTGTTTAACAAAATAAAATATTTTTAAGCACTAATTTGTTACATATTTTGTTTTATTGTCAACACTATTTTTGTTTTGCAGCCAACAAAAATAGAAATTAACCTAAGTTGACTACAGCGGCAAAAGTAGTCGGGTAGTCGTGTAGTTGTGTTGGTGCCAAAATAATCGTTTTCATATAAACGTGTATTTTATTTTTGACAGGCTGTAGTCGTGTAGCTGCAGTCGTCTATGTGTTTATAGCATAAGTACTGGCAAAGCACTTTTTACTAACATTAATATAAATAATATAATAAAGTAAAGTAAATATATTTATGAAAATGAAAATTTATTCAAGTTCAAGGCCATACTCTATATTTCTTTATTAGGATATTGTCCTAACAAATAATCTATAGAGTTTTTTGTTTTCAATTTTTTAATTGACCACTTTCAAGAATTTGTTGATGGTTCCATTTCGGGGATTTTCTAGGTCCCCATCATCAGAACAAGTTTAGAAAGTAGTGGCAATCTCATTTACAAACTCAAACACTTGTATATTCCATTTGTTAAAACAAATGAGAATTAAGTTGAGACTGAAAATAAAACTTGAAATAACAATTAAAAAATTGAAAAACATTTGATTTTGTATACACTCTGTCTTTGACAGAGATAATATATACATTTTTCGTTTATATTCCACCTTTGTTACTTTTATTTTAAAATAAAATACAATGATTGCGAGGGGAGTTTGTAAATGAGATTGCCACTACTTTCTAAACTTGTTCTGATGATGGGGACCTAGAAAATCCCCGAAATGGAACCATCAACAAATTCTTGAAAGTGGTCAATTAAAAAATTGAAAACAAAAAACTCTATAGATTATTTGTTAGGACAATATCCTAATAAAGAAATATAGAGTATGGCCTTGAACTTGAATAAATTTTCATTTTCATAACATGATTATAGGTCGAAAAAAACATAATTTTTATTTATTTTTAAATAATAATTATAACAAACTTTTGTAAATATATTTACTCAGATGGATGTTTCTACCAAAATTAACTAACTACCAAAAATAACGATGGATCAAAAATTTTTAATAAGTGGACATACGCAAATGGAATGTGACTCAAGCCATTTCCTTATAGAAAGAAAAATTAAAAATAAGCAAATAAATTTGCCCTCGCAATTTGTGCAATTAATAAAGGAGGCACGAAATGTTACAGCATACCTACAAGCTCACCATTTGTACTACAAATATTTTCTAAATTTTGAAAACATCCCTAAACGATACTCTTCGATTCGTCCTGGTAAAAATATTGCTTACTATAAAAGTTCTAGAATTGTATGTACTCAAACCTCTAATTTAAATTTTAGGCAGACTTTTTGATGATCTTACTGTAAATATGCTACGAGACTTGACCCATCTGCATCAATATATTTCAAAACAGACATAACTGACAATTACGAATTTCACCCAAATAGATCAAAGTCGGCGATTAAAGACCTACAGGATTTAAAAAACGTTTCTACCTGCAGATTGTGATCTTTTTTATGATAACTTGTCTTATAAAAACTAATTTTTTACAGTTCACTTCTGATTTAATCCTTTCAATTAAATGAATTATATCCTTTTATTATTTAAACCTGAATTATTATAATATGCTTCATTTTCAACTCAGTTTAAAAAAGCCCTAACTTAATTTTTTTTTTTTCAAAAATATCAATGAAAAAAAGGGCTTATCTTAGTTATCATTAAAAATAAAAAAATTTAAATGAGAAAATAAAATGTGTTGCCTCTTTTATTTAAAAATTGCATTAAAACTTTTTTTGTATCTAAAAGTTTTTTGAATCTCCTGTAAAGTAACAAAAAATCGAGTTACGCCTTTTTAATATTAATGCCCGTAATTTTAAGCAATAGATACCTACCGGTGCTTAGATACCTACCCGATTTTGTTCGTGTACACGGTAGGTATCTAAGCACCAGTAGGTATATATTGCTTGAAATTACGGCCATAAGTCATCGATATATACAAAATCTTAAATACAGCAAAAATATAAAATTAGTACAACATATTGGCTCCCCAGCCGTAATAAACATGCAAATAAGATAATATTACCAGTAGAAATATAACAAGTAATAAGTAAACATAAAATTAAGTCCAAAATAGTAACCCAACTTAATAAATATGCATAGGCAAATAATAGTCAAAGATAAAAGAAAAACAAAATGCTAAGAGAAGCAACTACCCCAGCGAAAAAAGAGTGGAAAAAGATGTAGTAAAATTATCACATAGACGGATTCAGATGTAGTGCAAATTGAGGTGAAACACGCATGATTTTAACATGGGGTTGTCATATATATATATATATATATATATATATATATATATATATATATATATATATATATATATATATATATATATATATATATATATAGTATATCTATATATATATATATATATAATATATATATATATATATATATATATATATATATCTATAATATATATATATCTATATACTATATATATATATATATATGTATGCGCATACTTTAGGGACACGCCCAAAATTGTCGCCGGAATATGCGGTGTATAGAAAAAATTGTCCTCATCTTAAACGCATAGTCCACAGACATTTATTCGTTCCCCCGCATAGTTTAGGGACATTTCCTTACTTTGGGGACTGTCCCCAAAATTTTCGCGCCTTTTCATACATCTAGCGTTTAAAATGAGGACAATTTTTTCTATACACCCTAAAGTATGCGCTACGCATACATATATATATATATAATGTCCTATGGTTCCTTAAGAGGAACAAAGGGTTGTCAGATGTAATGCAAATTCCTCAAACTTCACTTCATTAAAAGTACTATGTGTAAGGTTATGAAAGATTGTATTTTTTGGTGTTCTTTTTCACAGAACTTAATTTGTTATTTTTAATTAGTGATTAAGGTATGATGTCAAGTCACATCTCTTTTACTGAGTAGGAGTGCTTAAAATGTTATAATTAAAAAAACTTTTAAACAGCTTTATAGCTTTAAAAACAAAGCGAAATAATAGTTTTCCGAAAGAAAGAAAACCATTGTTAAGTCTGATATTTTGTAGTCATTGTTTTTCAAATTTAAAGGTCAGAAAACACTAATTCAAAGCGACATCTAGATTAAAAAAATAGTTGTTAAAAGACACAAACTCCCGATTCCATTCGATTATGTCAAATACCGAATTGTAACCGAACATTCGTGACATTTCTACTAGTAAACCTTGTATATGATGACATTATATGCTAAGTTTAGGAACTGATCTAAAAGGCCAGCATTAGATCAGAAAAATCAGTAGTAGTAGCTACTTTGTGTGTAATGAAAATGTTGTTTCTTTTGAACTACTTCGCATTATTTTTGCTAGGTAGCTACACAACTGAACAGTTCATGCGAATAAGGACGAATAGACCACTTTTTCGCAAACACGTTTTTTTGCATAAATGCATTTTATTAGCAGAGCCCTACAATCCTATGCAGAAATTTTCGGGAAATTTTGACTTTTAAGGCTAAAAAAAAGACTTTGAAAGTGCAATAATTCGTATATTTTTGTTTAAATTGGGAGTGAACTAACGCACAATTTTGATTTAATACAACACAAAAACATACACAAATTTTACTTTCGGTAACAATGTGTTAAAAGAACATTACGAGGAACAAACCACACCCAGGAAAAAATTACACATTCCAAAAAGAAGGTGATGCCCACACTTGCTTACATATCTTATTGCCAAATTTAGTAACTGCAATACCAAACACATTCCAACGTTCCATCAAAAAAGCAAGTAGTATTGTAATCAAGTAGTATTGTAATCAAATCAATTGTAATCAATTCTTTAAATTTAAACCTGAAAGCATGAACTCAATAACAAAATAATTATTTACTTAAAAGAAAATAACAATGTTATTAACTTATATGTATAACTTTTTGTACTCAAGAAGTAATCATATACTTTTTCTTAATAAAAGGACTTTATTGGAAGTAGTTCCTCATTTTGAAAAAAGAAGTTATACAATTTTAAAGAATTTATCTTATATATTTTTGTTGAAACAAATTTTTATTTGCTGGAAAATAATACTAAAAGCCGAAATATTATAGTGGCAAAAAATTTTACCGTTCTTGAGTTATAAGACTTTAAAGTGTGGAAAGCAAAAAGGGCGAATATCCATCCTTAACAAAATATTATATAAAAATTATTTAGCTGCGAGTTTAAAATTGATATTAGCTAAAAAAAAAAAAGTGTATCCTTGAAGTCCTTAAAGTGTTACAAACAAATACCAACCATAGTTCGTCAAGTTTTGCAAGTCTCATGAAAATGTAGTCAAAATCTGATGCAAAATAACACATTTTTATTCAAATTTCAATACATTTTTTTGGATATTCGCCCTTTTTCCATTTAAGCAAAAATTTAAGTCCA
Organism: Delia radicum; assembly: GCA_021234595.1. Lineage (NCBI taxonomy): Eukaryota > Metazoa > Arthropoda > Insecta > Diptera > Anthomyiidae > Delia > Delia radicum. Next base: position 184,592,890 of record CM037851.1, on the reverse strand, counting down.
ATTTTTGGCAAGTTCTCTTTCGAATACCTTACTAAAATTTTGTATATAGGTAGATGTGACTTAAATCTTTAAGCTAATACCAAAAAGTTGACAAAAATATTATTTTTTAACCGTTTCCTGCGTTTTTATTGTCCCCTGTAAAATTCTACAAATGGTCTATTCATCTTTATTCGCATGAACTGTTCAACTGTTAAAATAAAAAATAACAACTGAAGAAAAATAATGTATTTTTTAACCTTTGTTTAAAGCGTTTATTTTAGTATTTTAATAATAAATAATTTTAATTTAATAATCAATAATTTTAATAAACAAAGCAGGCGAAACGCGCTTTTTCGTGTGCTCTAATAAAATGCCGTCGTAGAAAAAGAAAAGCTCTTTTTTTGTATTGACAACATTAACGCATTATTGTATGCATTATTTTCTGCTTTATTCTATGTATTATTTACTGCTTCAAAAGAATGGATTTAGGAAAGCACAACAAAATGCCTTCCCTAATTGCTTTATTGCATACAAATGTAGTTACTAGGGCGATCGATTGTTCGACATTTTTCGAAATCAGGTTTTTCCGAATAGTTGAAATTTGAAAAAACTGGTTTTGGTTTTTGGAATTTGAAATAAACCGGTTGGTTAACCAGTTTTTAAATGTTTTACAGTTATACTTAAAAATTGATCTTTATTTTTTTTTTAAATTTGAATAATTTAAGATTTTATTTGTAAAAATATTATTAATTTTTATACGCTGGACCAATTTTTTTTCAATAGTTTTCAAAAGACATAACTTTTACAAATCATTTAAAATTTTATTTATGCGCTACAACTTTTTCATTCAATACCACTTATTAAGAATCGTTCATCATTGAAAACGACTTAAATAAAATATATTATAAAGCAAAAAAGAAATAAATGTGCTTTTTATTTACAAAAAAATTTAATATTTTTTGTTTGTATTTGTTAATATGTATAGCCAAATATAAAATGATAGAATAATAACAATGGATCAATTTAAAAATGACACAAAAAAATAATAATTTTTGATGTTATGAAAAATCTTCTTTTATATGAGTAAGTTTTAAGTAAAAATGAGCTCTCTTGCATGAACAACCTCAACAAAAACACAAATTTTTAAGAGCAATTTTCAGAACATTGCGTTTTTAACAATAAAGTTTGTAAATTTAATATATTAAAGCTAAAAAAGAATAGTTAAGAAAAAAAACCGGTTTATTCGATATTCGTAAATTTAACTTTAAAACCGGTTTTGAAAAACCGACTCGATCATCCTAGTATAGTTACTAGTGTCCGACCGAGTACTCGGCTTCGGCTTCGGAGTTCGGCCAAAAACTGAAGTTCGGCCAAGTTCGGTGTTCGGCCAAATTTTGGCCGAATTTGGCCGAACTACCGAACTTTTTATGATTATTTATAAAAAGCACAAATAAATAACAACTGCGCTTATATTTACTTTTCAGAATCTACAAAAAAACTGCATAAAAAATACAACGTTGAATATGATAGAATATCCAAAAAAAAAAACAATATTTAAATATCAATGTGTGTGAAAAAATTTCAAAAAGCCAAGAGTTAAAAAAAAAAATTCCAGAAATATACCTACAAGACTTATAAGCAAATAATCAAATTTAATGCGATATAATTAAATAAAAAAAAAAAAAATCGAGTGGCTAGTAATCCTTAAAAAGAGAATAACAGGTTCATCAATTTGGGATAGACATGATGCAGTACCAGACTTAGAAGTAGCAGAACCAAACGAAAATTTTATTGACAAAGAAATTAAAATGTTTATTACGGAGCCTTTAAGTCCCGAAATATAAATATATTTGAGTATTGGAATTCAAGTCCATTTACAAATATAAAAGCTGTAGCAATAAAATATTTATCAGTCCCACCAACTAGTGTAGCTAGCGAACAGATTTTTAGCGCTGCCGGAAAGCTGTATTCTGATAGACGAAGCAATTCATTACATTCATTCATTGCTTTTCTGTCATAACAATATCAAACTTTTTAATTTTAAATATTAAATAGTAAAGTTTAAGTTTTTTTTTTCTATATCGACTTAAAAATCGATCAACTATTTTTCTTTGACTATAAAATATAGTACAAATATTTTATTCTTTTTTTGTACATAAAATAGTACAACTATTTTCCAAATATGATTTTTTAAAAAAATATACCTATAAATTTGTATTTTGTTTATGTTTAATAACTTTTTGGTTTAAATTTATTGATCTAAAAAAACAATTTAAATTTTTTTTTATTAAAACAAAAAGTTCGGCTTCGGTTTCGGCCGAACATTGATATTATGGCCGAAGTTCGGCCTCGGCTTCGGCCGAAAAAAATGAGTTCGGTCGGACACTAATAGTTACTGCTTACCAAATCGAAGTTATTTTTTGCTTTGAAGAGATTATTTTGGCCGAAATGCCAGTTAAACTCGGTTTAGTTAAACCGACAACGAATTTTGTCTGCCATTTCCAAGTTTATTAACAAAAAATTGTCGGAACCACTTCATTTTGTTAAGTATAACAAAATAAAATAAAACACATTTCAGAAGTAGTATTCCATTTACAAACTTCGTTAATCTAAGTTTAAATATAATCTACATCTCAAAAACTTGGCTTTTAAATAAATTGTTTGTGTTTTAAACACATCTTTTTAACTTCTATGTTAATATTAAACAAAGTTTGTTTTTAACAAGTTTTTTGTTGTTGTGACCAATGTTAATATTTAAATTAGATTTTAAAAAGGGGTTTCCTTACGGGCTATTTTGTTCAATAATCTCATTTATTTGTAAATAAAAATCAATTTATCATGTTTTTGCTCAACGTTTCGTTTGCTTTATTCAAACTTCTTCAGGAGCGTAAAGTTATAAAATCTGGCGGCAAATACAAAATAAGTTTATAAATAATAAATTTTTTAATAAAATATCTTAAAATACTATTTTGTTTTTGTTAATTATTTATTTATTCAAAATATTATTTATTTATTCAAATTGATTTATTTCCAATAATAAATTTTTTTTCTTTGAAAAATACCAATGGAATTCGTGTATTTTTAAGAGATTATCGTAACATTAAACATATATCAATCACATTATTAATATATAAATTGTGATGTTCACTTTGCAAATTATAAATTAAGAAATTCATAGATTATTTTTCAATACAACGAGAACAACTTTAAGGTCTTTAAATAAGTTGTAAGTATTTTTATGTTTTTTGATTATTTTTTATTTTATCAGATAATTCAAAAAGCATTTATTTGTTTCTTTTAATTCACTAAACTTTAAAATTAACAAAAATTTAAGAAGTAATTATTAAAGTTTAGCTTAAAAAAAAATCGTAAAAAAATAGTATTAATTGTTCGTATGAAAAATAAGATCACATCACTTCATTTTGATGAGGTTTAGTTATAAATTAAAGGTATTTTGGAAGCCATTTGAAATCAATTTTTGGAATTCGAAATTCAGCATAACTGCTTCTTTAATATGAGTTCTAAAATGCATTCTTGAAGAATACATTCGCTTTATTTTTGTTGGGCACTACCAAAATAGTAATTTTGCAGTAAACGGTTAATTTTTGTTAGTTATTTAAAAATAGAAGAATATCTAGTTTTAAAAAATTCTCGTTTAGTGTTATTATTAAGGCCGCCCAGCAAAAACTAGTGCTTACCCAGAAGCAGTTCCGGAAGGCATTATTTAAATACCGAGCGCTTCCTAAACAATTCCAGAAGGCATGCTTTTTGTTCTCGACTTGGTATGTCTCTTTTTAGCAGCTCAAAAGTGCTTCTTTCATGTACTCTAAGAAGCAATACATTTATGCCTTCGTAGGAAATGAAAAGCGCTTTGACAACATTAATGCTTCATTGAAAGCATTATTTATAGTGTCCGACCGAACAGTTCGGCCAAAAACCTATATTTTGTCGGTTTTTTGATATCTAGAGGCAATGATGACAAATTTTGGTATTGGAAACATGTTTGTTGAGCCGATTTAATTCGATTTTGAGTATAAAATTTAAGAGAAAAGCCGAAGTTTAGCTATAAAGTTAAAAGTTCGGCCGAACAGTGAATTCATTGCTTAACTACAGACTTTTCTTCAAATTTGACACTCAAAATATCATCTAATCAGCCCAATAAACATTTTTCCATCCGCCAAATTTGTCCATAATGCTTTAAAATACCGAATACAGACCAAATGCATTTTCTGGCCGAACTGTTCGGTCGGACACTAATTATTTACTGCTTCATTGTATGCATTATATATTGCTTCAAAAGAATTCATTTAGGAAAGCACAACAAAATGTCTTCCCTTATTGGTTTTTTGTATGCAAGACGGCAAAGTGCTATTTTGGAAGCATACAGAAGTAGTTACTGCTTACCAAATCGAAGTTAATTCTGCTGTGTGGGAAGTTCTCGTAAATGTGTACATGTTTGTTGCCGTTATTTACATATTTTTTGTTTATCGCAAAGATAAAAATAGCACAAAAATACAATTCATAACTCTGACGATGATAAACACTAATTTAAAAATTGTTTGGTTAGAACAAATAAAAAATAAATGCATATTTTTACAATTTTAAGTTCAAATTTTACGATTTTTAGTGCATAATTTATGTACATAAAACATAGATATGCTCATAGCATAAATGGTAACACCTATTAAATGCGGTTATCGGTAAGGGTAACTCCATTTTATTTTATTTCGTTAACGGTATTTTAGGGGTATCGACGTTTCAGTTCTTTCGGTAACGTTTTTTTTTTAGCGATAACGATATTTTAATTATTTCGGTGGCGGTATTTTAGCAGTAACGGTATTTTAGTTATTTCGGTAACAGCATTTCAAGGATAACAGTTTTTCAGTTATTTCGGTAACGGCATTTTAGGGATAACAATAGTCAGTTGAAAGTTGATTTTAAACCTAACACGGTATTTTAACCGTATTGCCTGCCTGTCATCCCTAGTTCAGAGTTTGCAAATAATAATTAGAAAATGTATGTATTTTTAATGCATTAAAACGTCATAACTGGAGTAACGTTTGGAAGTTTGACTTTGCATTTTAAGTAGGATGTAGGAAAGAATTACAGATTTTTATTGTAACTGGAAAAAAAATAATTTGAAAATACCGAAAAAATAGCTGCTAAATTGGCATGTTGTGATAAAACCCGATTGGATTTGAAATCGATCGATTTGGTTAAAAATAAAAAAAGTGAATAAAGAAGAGGATTTAAATTATTTTTAATTGATTGAATCAGGAATATCGAATTACATCTTTTAATCATGCCAGAAAATCAGTAGTTCTTACCAATTTTTACAGTTGTTTCAAAACTTTTGGTATTAAATATTGTTAATTATTTTTTCGACATCGTTAATTCAACAGTTAAAAATGACAAAATTTTTAGTTATTCTAACGGTAATTATCAACCAGAAATATGTTCGAAAAAATCGATTTTATTCCCATAAAAAAATATGTTCTTAAAATTAAAAAAATATGCTCTCAAAAGCACAATTTTATTAAAAATCCGTATTTTATAATTAATTTTTCAGTACAGTTTGAGTAACAGTTGTTAAATTTATTTAAATTCCTAACAACAAACGGTAATAAAAATATAAACTTTGCTTAAATTGGTACAGCCTTACAAATAGGAAACTCATATTTGGAAAAATGGCTTGAATTGAAAATTGAAAACTAATTTTTAGATTTTTTTTTTTTTTTTTAATTGATCTACGAGTATAACGAAACAATTGAAAAATGTGCTCTAAAAAGGGATTTTTTTTATCAAAAATCAAAATATGCAACCACACTGAAACTTATCCATTGAAACTTTTCATTAAATTAAAGCAGTTTTTCATTAAAGGATAAAAATTTCATACATTTTTAAATACGACACACAGGAAAAACATGCGAAGTACTGTATATAAGGCGAAGTACTGTATATGATAACGTCAATCTTCGGTTGGCAGTTTGTATTTCGAAAGGTTGGCGAAACAACTTGAAAAGTTCTATAACAATGGGCAAAAAAGATTTTTCCCATATTTTAATACCATAAAAAGAGTACTACAATATTAATTAGTGAAGCCCAATATTTTTGTATTTTTTAATAAAATAGAAAAATAAAAAATTATATATTGAAATCAAATAGAACAGTAAATACTTGAAATCATATTTTAGATACTATTTATTAACATTAAATGATTTCGAATGTAAATTGATCAAATTTACATATTTTACTTTTGATATTTGAAAAATTTAGTAAAAATTTGAAGTTATTTAGCAAAATAAAGAAAAATTAAACTCAAATTTGTATTTTTTACTTTAAATTGAGAATAGCAGTGAAAATAACGTTTTTCACAAAATTTTTATTTGAAATACGTTTTTATGAAAACGATTTATTATTCGTTCGTATTTTTGTTTCTATTTTTATCTATTTTTTTTGGTAGAAGTTAAATGTATTCTTACAAAGTTTCACAATGAACCGATAGCTATAGTTCTTTTACATAAATAATGTAAAAAATAAATGATTAAAAAAACTGTTTTACTAAAGGAACAAATGTAAAGAACAACTTACACTACAACCGAACTTTTTGGTAAAAAAACTTTTCAAAAACTACTAGTTTTCGGTTAACACATTGAGTGCCATGTGCAGCGCCGGCGGTACACACTTTACTTTGATTGCTTTGATTAGAGTGCCTTTTGTACCGCCGGCGGTGCACGGCCACTTGTGAATTCAATGAAATATATTTTCTGCGGCAGTACAGTAAAGCTATTTATTAGCTTTACTATTGATTAAGATTCATTTACATTTGTTGTTATTTATTGACAGTAAAGTGACTAGTAAAGACTAATATATTTTGAATTTGTATGATGGCACTCAACGTGTTAAGTGCAAATGTCGTATAAAACTAGGAAAACAATCTTTTGACAGGAGTTTTTACATAAATAGTAGTAAATTAAGTGAGTGCTGGCAAAGCACTTTTACAAACGTTGGTGGAGAACTTTAAACCAATGTTTTGATAGCATTATTTTTTAACTTTCTATAAACGGTGGCAGAGCACATTTAGAAGATGTTTTCCCAATAGTATACTTTTGTGAAAGAAGAACTGGCAGTCCTTTTTGCAAACGTTGGCAAATCACTTTTGTTATTGTTCATAAACAGTTGTACATTTTGTAAGGCAGGTATTGTCAAAGCAGTTTTTGCAAACTTTTGCAAAGCGTTTCAAATAACTGCTTTCCCAATGCTTTTTTCTTGGTATTACTGTTAACCAACGCTCTGCCAGTGCTTTTTTTTAGTACCATCGGCAATTTCTACCTCCTGGGTACCTTTGATTAGTTTTTAACTGAATTTACAGTTGTTTTAACTTTAATTTTTAGGAGATTCTACTGTAAATGTTTTTTGAGAGTAGACGGTTTAAGGCGCTTTTACAGCAACGTCGTTATAACGACTATTATTGCAATATTTAACAGTCTAGTAGGACTTATATTTCATCAAAATTGCATTAGATTTATGTTTTTGTTAATTTTAAAATTTTTCGAATCGAGTTACGCGGTTACTCCCAGTTCTTTTAAAAGCCCAAAAAAAGCTAGCAAAACAACTGCTGAAAAAGTATATATTTCAAACTTTGGCAAAGTATTGTGCTTTGGCAGTGCTTCAAATTGTAAGACGAATGTCTAATAGTGCTTTGGCCAAACTTCGAAGCCGATTACTCGGTCGGACACTAACATTTTTTATTATCAATTTCTTTGTTGTATTAAAAAAATAGACAACTTGTTTGAATTTAAATATATTTTTATTTTATTTTAATATTTATATATAATTACAAAAAAATTAATTTAACTACATATGTATACGATAGTGACTAGGCGAAGAAAATAAATCTTCAAAAAATGTTTATATAAATATTTTTTATTTTTATATTTTCATTACGCTAAAGAAATAGCATATAAATAATTTTAACTAGAGTTTTTTTTAACATTTTTTATGTTTTTTTTTAGGATTTTTTTTTTTCATAAGGTTACAAATATTACTATAATATTTTGCTAAAAAAAAAATCTTACATATATAAACATTAATGTGGACAATGATTTATTTAAGCGTTAGTAACTAATTTTTTAGGTTTAATTTTTTCATTTGTTTTGAGAAGGATTAAGCAAGTTGAATATAAAGGTGTGTAGGTGTGTGTATTGCAGATTTTTTTAAATATTTGTTTCTCGATATTTTAGGGTATATATGAACAATTTTTTCTATACTATTTGTTAATTTTTTTTTTAACACATTTTTTTTTTTTAAACAAAAATTTTGAGAAAATCTTACTTGTAGTTATGAGTTTAGTTAAAATTTAAAATAAAAGAAAAGAAAAAAAAGATCACAACCCAAATTATACATTAGTGGAACACATTCTTTGTAACAAACAGTTCCTGCAAACAAAGCAAAAGTTTGCTAGACTTGCTAGTATTGAAAGAGCTATTTGCTATTAAGAGTGAAGACCGCTATTTTTTTTTTCACATAATTCATGTTTGTTTTAGTATATTGATGACTGAATGTAGAAAGGCCCTTACTTGATTTTTTGTCTCTTAAGATGTGAAGGTACAAATTTAGTAAAATATGAAAAGGTTTGGGTATACAATTTCTTGAAAGGCAATTTTTTATTTTTTTGTTGAAAGTATTTATGAAAAATTAGACTAAAATAAATTGTACATCCAACGTTTTTTTTTACAGATTTTATTATTTTTTAAGCTCTCAAGAAATAAAAAATCAAGATAGGATATTTTTACATTTAGTCATCGATATGCATGTTTGTTTATATAAAAATGGATTTGTTACGGAATTTTGAGTAAAATATCGTATTTTTTATCGTTATGTAAAGAATTTATATTCATGTCAATTTTAGATTTGATTTAAACTAAATTTCTATAAATTGTATTTTTGAAACAAACATCGATTTCGCTAAATAGAAAAATATTATATATAATTTGGTGTCTTGAACTGATGTCGAATTGTTCATTCAGCGAACAATTTCTAGTCCCATAACGGGTATAAATTTGTTTATTTGTTTTAGGTGGGGTAAACGTGATGGCAATTTTTTGTTTTCATTCATTATTTTTTTGTTTTTTATGTTTTTCACATGTCTTTTTTGGAAAAATAAAAAACAAATTGCTTTAAATGTAATAATAAAATAAATTATTTAACTTTTTTTTTTATTTTATTTTCTTGTTAGTGATGCCACTAAACAAAAAATAGATCTGGCAGCATGTTTAATAGTAGACATGGTTGTGAAAACAAATCTGCTAACAACGTTTTTATAACAAGAACAAAACATGTTCAAGAGTGGTACACACAAGAGAAATCCGTGTTCGCAAGAAATTGTTCGCTGAATGAACAATTTGATGTCAGGTCAATACACCAAATTAATAAAAAAAAAAAGCTTAAGCAAAACATATTTGAATATCTTAAATTAAAAAAATATATTTAACAAATTAACAATAATTGATCCATTTTATATAAATAACACATACATATTAAAAAAAAAAAAGTGTATGCAAAGTAAACTCATTACAAACAAAGCAAAAATATTAATGCTTTCATTAAAGTTCATATAAAAGTTTAAATTCAAACCCTTATTTAACAAAACGTTTAATATTTTGTTTTGTTTTAATAAGAAGATCCATATACAAATTTAGAAAAAAAAACAAACAAACATAAAATGTATAATTACAACATTTCCAATTGTATTAAAGAAGTTATCAATTGTATTTTAGATTTATCAATTGTTTCATCAAATGTATTTCAGAAATTATTAATCGTAGTTCAGATTTAACATTGTTTTTCAGAAAATATCAATTGCACAATTGTATTTCAGAAATAATCAATTGTATATCGGATTAAATAATTGTATTTCAGAAATTATCAATTGTAATTTTAAAGTTATAAAATGTTTTTCAGAAATTACCAATTGTATTTCAGAAATTGTTAATTGTAGTTCCGAAATTATTCAGGGGTGTGATGAAAATCAAAAACGATCCGTATTTCAATCTAGAATATTTAGTTTTTCAAAATAAAATTGGATTTGATTTTTTAAAAGTCGGATTGTATTTCTCAAAACGTTTGCAATAAAAAATAATTTTTATAACATAAATCACAAAATATTAAGCATGGAAAATCAGATCGTTTGCGATATTCATCACATGCCTGATTAATTGCATTCCAGAAATTATCAATTGTATATCAAAAGTTATTAATTATATTTCAGAATTTGTCAATTGTATTTCAGAAATTGTCAATTGTATTTCAGAAATTGTCAATTGAATTTCAGAAATGCTAATGAAAAACTTTAAAAATTTCTAAAATAGAAGTGATAATTTCTGAAATACAATTGACTTTTTCTGAAATACAATTGATAATTTCTGAAAAACAATTGATAATTTCTGAAATGTAATTGACAATTTCTGAAATACAATTAACAATTTTTGAAATACAATTACTCGTAACAATTTCTGAAATACAATTAGTAATTTCTAAAAACAGTTGATAATTTCTGAAAACAGTTGATAATTTTTGAAATACAATTGATAAATCTGAAATACAATTGATAATTTTTGAAATACAATTGAAGTTCTTATTGTAAACATTTGATAAGCCACATTTATTGTTTTATGGATTTTCGCTGATTTCTAGAAATCTTGCTTAAACACTTATTACAAGTACCTAGAGTATAATATAAACGTCCTGCAAAAGTCATATTTTTGTATTTTGTTAACGTTTAAAAAGGCGCAAACAAACTAAACATAAAATGTGGCTTATTAAGTTTTTACAATAAGTCCTTTAATTGATAAATTCTGAAATTCAATTGATAAATTCTGAAATACAATTGATCATTTCTGATATACAATTGATAATGGTGTGAACTATAATTCGTTTTAAGTGATCTTAAGTTTTACAAGAAAATAAAATACATTAAATAGAAAATCAAGTTTTAAAGAATAATTCATTTATTAATTAAAAAAACAACAAAAACTTAAGCTCCCTTAAGTCTATTATAGTCCAGTCTTAAGAAAAAAAATAATAAAAACATAAAAATAAAAAACAAAATTTAATAAACTTGCATTTTCTCCAGAATAGTGTATTGAAACAGCTTTTACACTCACTCCTCTTTCTCTCTCAAATCATTTAAAAGTCAGGTTGCTTGCATATATGATCCTCACTCTCCATATAATGTCGTCAATTTTTCCATTTTTTTTTTTTTTTTAATATTTATAAATAACTAAAGCCTTTTACTCTCTAACATTATTATTATTGTTTAAATTAGTATATTATATATTTTTTATTCCACACATCACAGCCAAGTATCAGAGGGGGAAAGGATTTTAAGGGGGCGGGGGTTAGGATTGAGATAAAACAAAAATGAAAGTAGTTCACGTTAGTTAATAGTTTTTTTGTAGAAATTATTTTTAACATTTTCAGTTAATTGCTGTTGTATAGAACATAAATCAGGATGACGATGATTAGTAACAACGACATTACCTACACCAGGATTATTTACATTATCATCACCATCAGTAGTTTCATTGACATTTGTGGTGGCAACAATATCTTCACATTCTAAAGAATTTTTTGATAGACATTCGCTTAACGATGATGAGGATGATGACAGTGTCGTCATTGTTATTGCATTGTTACTATCAATATTATTAATACTGCCATTATTTTCTGTTAACGATGATTTTATATTATTAGTATCATTGTTAAATGTCGTTCTTAAAGTTTTCAATTTATTATTAGAGTTTTGTTGATGGTTTTGTCGCAAATTTGCAAAGAATTTTTCTTTAAAAGTATTGGCCGAATATTTATGTTCTATAAAAGTGGGTGATATGGTGGTGGCAATTGATAGTCCTCCTGCTGCAGCAGTGGTATTTGTTGTAGTTGGTGGCATGTTTGTTATGGATATAACTGGAGCTGTAGCTGCATAAAAACAATTTGTATTGTTATTTACACCACCGCTAATAACTCCACCACCACCATTAGGCATTGAAAGACAACGTTGTTGTTGCATAGCTGTGGCTAACAATTGTCCACTAAAAGGAGAGGAGGAGGATGAGGACTCTGTAATAATGAAAGAGAAAAAAGAGAACTATAAAAGCCAACTAAAATAATAAAAACAAAAAACACAAAAAAAATAAGAAATAATTTTTAATAAATAAAAAACAATTAAAAAAAATGTTTTCAGGTATTAGATAATTTAAATTCATTTAATCCAATAATAAATTTTAAAATAGTTGCTAACTCTAGGGTTTGTTAAGTCATTTCAGATCAATTCAAATAGCATTGAAAGTAATGAAGTTGTTTAAGAAGTAATTATTTTTTGAGAAAATTTATAAATATTTAGTTTTTTATGATGTGAGCAAGATTATTCAAGATCATTTGTTTTTGTTGTGTTAATTTTAAGACTGTGGAGACTTTTGCAAATTATATTCATCTTAAAAAACCTAAATATTTTCAAAGAATATTTTGTTTTTAAGCTAAATTTTTATTTTCTCTGGATTTTGTTAAAAAGAAAACTACCCAGGCAGAAAAATACAATCGACACAGTGTTGGCAAAGCGTCGGTGACGTTCGGTTATGCGTTGGCAGAACGTGGGATTAACAATATTGAGAGTATTGTCCTGTTACCCGATTGATAACAGTGGCCAACAGTTGGTTCGAACGAACTTGCCAATGTTGGTATAACGTTGGTAATTGCAAAGAAAAATTTTGTGCTTTTAAATTAAATTAATTTTGAGAAATATGTATAATAGAACACATTAAAAAGCAACAATTCAGTTCAGTCTTAGTATTATGCATCATATTTATATGTGTGAAATATAATTAAATATTTAAAAAAATGCTTCGAATTGATGGTACTCGTAATATTGGTAAAAACAATATTGACAAAGAATTTTTCGGGCGGTACTGGCAAACACATGCTTTGCAAACAAAATAGTGTTTTCCTAGTACAGTATTAGTTGTACCTTTGGTCATTTTTAACACGGTGGTTTTTACAAAAATAGCAGTGGTTTGCCATTACAATTTTTTTGGTACGGTTGGCAATTTCTATCTGGGTAGTTATATAGAAACAGAACAGTTCTAAAAATTACCGCAATATTTTCATTAGAACACACACACACAAAAAAAACTCTAAGGTGAAACTTTCCTAATTGGTTTGCTGTTCTGTGATCTATAACCGACTATTTATTTTTTCATTTGGTGAAAGTAAAACGAATAATTTTTTCAATATTCTCCCATGTCCTGTGTTTCATTACTTTTTGAATACGAATGCATTTGAAAAACACATGAAATTAAAATTTGGTGCTTTCCAATCCCCATAAATGTATAAAATTTCGAACTAATATTCAAAAAATGTCGAATTATTTTTTAAAACATGTTTTTTGTCAAAATGCTTAATTTTAATTATAAAGCGGTCTTATGATTTATAAACAACTTTTGTAAGTAAAGTAAAACGAAATAAAAATTGGTTTTTAAAAGCCAAAGCGCCAAAAAGTCGTATTGATTTCATTTTTATGGGAATGTTAAACAGGACAGAGGTGAATAATACTTACAAATTAATTTTAACATTTGTCTATTTAAAAATCCACTTTAATTGAAAAGTTTCGAAACTAAGAAAAACCTATGTGGGTTCACAACTTTTGCCGGGTATTATTCTTTGTCCAGAAAAGAGAATATAAAAAGCGAAACGATTTATACTCGATTATTTTTGAAATTTCAACCCTGCATAGTTAGTTAGTTAATTGTTCTTTATTTTCAATTCATTTCCTTTTTTACAAAGTTGAAATGCTTATAATGTAAATAGAACATACGACTTTGACCAATGTTGTCAGTCGTCAACCCTGTATATTTCGTATCACTTTTAATTTGAAAAAGATAAAAACATGTAAATCGATGTACCTAATGCAACTGAAGCAATTAAGAACCATTTAAGTCCTAGTTGTTTATTCAATCTCTATCTTATTTGTACGCGCTAAACTCAATAAGTTTTGACTTTCTCCGATAGATTGCGCTAATTTTTTATTTAAATTGGTTTAACTTAGATTTCATTTCCTACATTTCAACAAAACTTGATATACAATTTTACAAAACTACATTTTTAAGCAATGTGTCAAAAATGGGCGTAATTGGGAAAGTGGGTGTGGCACTTCCCACACAACAAAAAATTTAAAAGTTCTTTAGGCTCTTAACTGGTTTATTGATTTCAAAACATGCTAAACTAATTTTACAAAATTTACAATAACCTTTGAACAGTTCAAAATTAAAATGTAATGACTAAAATAAAAGGAAAGATTTTATACTATTAAAAGCATTAAATATCAACGTACCATAGTAGCAACATTTTATAATTATTTAATTTCAAAGCACTTATTTTGAGCATGTGCTAGTATATATTATTTTTCTAAAAGGAACAACACTCAGGAAATTCTATTAATTAATGTATTGCTTTCTTTGGAAAGGGGATAGATATATATGAAAGTAATTGCTCGAGATGATAGCTCTTAGTACAGTTGTTGCTCCCCACCTGATGGAGAGTTGGTGAACTTATTGAGTGGTGTTAAGTATGAGTTATATTAAAACCGGAACCATCTGCACAACTGTCCAACGTCTTAACCCATACAACATAACGCCCACAAAATAATTTAGGTCAAATGAGATTAATTTATTATTATGTGATATTTTTCAATAGATTTGTAAAAATTTGAAATCTTAATTGATCTCACTCTCCCTTGGTTTTGTCCCAAATATAGACAGGAAAAAAATTACATCTCTCTAGGTACGTATGAATCATCTTTTAATTTTTTTTGGTGTATATAACTTGGGTGCATACATTTTCATCTGTGAGATGTTCAGTTATCGAAATCTTGCAATTTGTTTGAAAATTTTGCAGATTTTAAAATTGTTATCTATGTCAAATTTAATTATATGACGCGAAAACCGCGGTTATGTAAAAATTTAATATTTAAAACATTAAATGGGAACTTCAGCTCTATGTATTATATGCGATTAAGTATTAAAAAAAAATATTTCAAAAAAAGTGTGTCAGTTCTCAATTATAACAAAGCACTTGTTTTAAGCATGTGATATGGATGTTTCTTGGAAGTAAATAAAATTATTAAATGAAAACCAGAAATTTTGTAAAACGTGAAAAACAAATTTTAAACAAAGGAAACACCAAGAAAAACAGTTTAGTAGTTGAGTATGGTGTTCGGACTGTATAAACATGTATAGCTTCATTTTAATTTTTAAAGAGGCGCTCACAACATTTAAATTTAAATTTCTGACGTGAATACCGTCAATATAAATTGAAATAAATTTTAAAAATATTCCACTAAATGTTGAAAATAATGTTTAGATAGGTAAAATTAAATACTTGATCACAAATAAACTTAACATTTGTAACCATTCTACTCAATGCTTTAAATACTTTAAGGACTTTTTAGCAGGTTACTGGCTTAATTATTAATCATTTTTGTAAACTATTGTCATAGTTAGTTTCCTAAAAAAAAAAACTAGTAGTGTAAATTTAAGTCCTAAAACTTCTGCTTTATATGTATAGACAATTAAAATTGTTTTAAATTATGATTTTAGTTAAAACTTAAAACGTTATTTTGTTTATTTAATAAATTAGAATATTACAGTTTAAAATTTGTTCTTGGCAATTTATATTTCTAAAATGTCAAAAAGAAATATGATAAGATTTTCATAAACAATATATCAAGTATATATTTTCGCTTTCTCTGATATATGTATAAAAAACTATTTATTTTTTATGTTTCACTCTTTGCAGTTTATAAGAGATAAATAATATTTAAACCAAATACTAAACTTAATAATATATAAATTCTTTTTTTTACATTTTTTTTTTATATAATAAGCGAAAACTTATTTTTTTTCAAAATTAATTTTTAAAAAAAAAACTTTAGAAAACCTAATAAATAATACTTGAGGAGTTATTTTTATTTCATTTAAATAAAAATAATATTGGAAAGAATGTAAAAAATCGAAATCATCACTGTTTTATCAATTGTTTGTTTTTATAAATAATTTTAGTATTTTTTTTTTTTTTTGATATTTTTTAAAAAAATAGGAGATCAGTAGTTTTTGTTTATACATAATACAAAATTGTGTGTAGTAAAAAATAAAAAAAAAGATTAAAATTAATATATTGCACACGATAAAATAACAATAAAAACTAACGATAAAGTTAAGTAATCTAAACTAGCAGTCTGCGGTATTATTTTTTTTTTTTAAATAATGGTTGGTTAGTGTATGTAGTGTTAATTTATTTCAACATATTTATATATTTGAGATTATTAAGCTTGTTTACAATCGTACATTAAAGCTTTTAAATGCATTTTTTTTTTATATTTTTATAATGAGTTTAAGAGATTAGTTTTATGGTTTACTAAATATAAGCCTTGAACAAAATATCGTAAGGAAACAAAAAATAAAGTTTACTGAATAGTACAATAATTTATAATGTACGAAATTTATGTAGAACAAATATGTATACATTTTAAAATCATACCTCTAAAGTTTTTACAAAAGAGCTTATTAAAAATAAAAATCAAAAAATCAAGACTTGTTTTTAAGAATTATAAGAATTTAAACTTCTTGTGTAAATTTTTTTGGGAGATAAACTATTATGATCTCCAAAAAAAAAAAAAAAAAAAAACATTCAAAATGTGTTCAAAAGAGTTTCTTAAAAACTTAAATCAAAATAAGTTATTTGGTCAATAACTTGTTTTGATTTCTATAAAAGTCCACAGATATAAACAGCTTAAAAATAGTTGATTTTATAAAACTATTTTTTTTTTTAAGTAAAACTCTAGAATTTTTCATACAACTTTCAATGTTATTAAATTGTTTTACAATCTTTGTTTCATTCGAATACGACTCAGAAGGGTAACCGGGTAACTCGGTTCGAAAAAATAGAATTCGTAAATCTTGCACATACTTATATAAAAAATTTTACTTTTTTTATTTTATTTTAAAAAAGTAAGATTTTTCCTAAAGATTTCCTTTTTACGAAAGGTACAAGATTATCGAATTCGAAAAGAGTTGCGCGGTAAACCCAGACATATATACAGCTGTGTTCAAAATAATAGGAGTGCTGGTACTCAACATTTTTAAAGTTTTGTTTTGTTAGTTTAAAAACTTTCATACCACGTGATATTCTAACAGTTCTTTTAACGGTATATGAGAAGTAAAACACAAAAGAGTAGCTTACGATAACTACTATACAAATGATGTAATTCATTCATTTCTAGTTTTGCCCTTGATTTGACTTGATCAAAAAAATAGGAGTGTCAGTGATTTGTGAAAAATTAAAGTGGTTCATGTTTAAATTCTTTTAAGAAAGTGAAAACTAAGTATGAGAATGTGATATTAGAACGTTTTTAATAATTTTTAAATTGAATTGTGGTGTTTTTTTTTGTTATAGTGGGAAGAGGAAAACAAGAAAGGCTTCAACTTATTCAAAACCTTCGAAAACAAGGAAAAACCTATAAGGAAATAAAAGAATCCGTAGGATGTTCTGATCAAATGATTGCTAATGCCTTAAAATATAAAAAAAAGCCGAAACTCGTGGCTCCAAGCGAAAAACATCAACTGTGGATGACCGCCGAATATTACGATGTACCAAAATCGACCCTTTTGCGTCATCAAGTCAGATTAAAAATTAGCTTAATCTTTCCGTAAGTAGCGTTACTATCCGTAGGCGATTGATGGAGGCCAATTTATTTGCAAGAAGTCCACGAAAGGTGCCTTTGCTGACAAAGAAACAGGTAGCTGCACGCTTAAAGTTCGCCAAAGATCACATTGACTGGACAAAAGAAAAATGGCGGAACGTATTGTGGACTGACGAAAGCAAAATCGTTTTATTTGGTGGAACTGGCTCTAGAGAGTATGCCCGACGTCCGCCCAACACAGAATATAAAGCACAATTTACAAAAAAAAAAAACCGTTAAACATGGTGGTGGAAAAGTAATGATATGGGGATGCTTCTCTTACAACGGTGTTGGTCCAGTTCATCACATACCAGGAATCATGGACCAGCGAGTATATGTGGATATATTAAACGAAGTAATGCTGCCATTTGCAGAGCGGAACATGCCACTAAAATGGGTGTTCCAACAAGACAACGACCCCAAACACACCAGTAAGTTGGCAAAGAAGTGGTTTCGGGACAATGGGGTTGAGGTCATGGGGTGGCCTGCTCAGTCCCCTGACCTTAACCCCATAGAACATTTATGGGGAGACGTTAAGAAAAGTGTAGCAGAGACTAAACCGTCAAATACAAAAGAGTTATGGAACGCAGTGCGATTTGCGCAGCAACAAATTCCGTTAAAGCGATGTCGGGATCTTATTGACTATATGCCACGCAGATGTAATGCAGTCATCAAAAATAGAGGATATTCAACCAAATACTAGAAAAAATATAATTTTATAAAATAAATAATCAACTTGTATGCCATTTTGTGAGTTACATTATAGTCTGGACGTAATACTCCCATTATTTTGAACAGCGAATTTTTAAATAATTAATTTAAATGAGTTTTATTTAATCTTTTTTAGCACTATTTAACTTATAATAAGTTTAAAATTAAAGAATATATTAATGATTAATTTTACTTTAAAAAACTGAATAAAATTATTTTTTTTTTGTTAAAAGAAAATAACTTAGTTTTTTTTTTATTGGCGGCACTCCTATTTTTCTGAACACAACTGTAGGTATTTATATTACAATTCGCAATTATTAACACATTTAATGTACATGTACTAATTACATTGCATGACATCAAAAAAATTCATGAATTTCTGTCTATTAATTCTATATAT
>CM037851.1:183953936-183973909 GCA_021234595.1 Delia radicum | reverse complement strand
ACAGTATCATCATCCTCGACAATCTATTTGGGAGTCTGTCAAGGTTGTACTGAAATAACGTTTTGTAGATATAATTCATGTGTAGTTCAAGTGTGTAAATATAACAACATTCTGCATTTGTTTCTAACAATAGAGCATAGTTTGGTGTGAAATCAGGTAACTTTAGAATTCTTTTTAGGAAGTAACGTTGTAAATTATCTACTTCATCATATAACCGACAACCCCAAACCTGTGCTGCATATGCTTGAATAGAACGACAAACTGATTGAAAGAGCTTCCATTTAGCTTTAAGTGAAATATTTGGCTTATTCATGAAACTAGTCCATGTAGCATTAATACTGTTTTTAGCTGAAATATATCTTTTTTTCAACATGTTTTCTAAAACTCAACTTTGGAGTTAAAATCACCCCTAGGTAGTTGTATTCATTGACTATTTTTACTTGTTGATTCATATATTAAAATTTTTCGCTAGCTGCTAGTTTACCACCTGTCCGAAATACCATCATTTCTGATTTACTCATGTTAACTTCCATGTTTCATTGATTGCAATAACTTTCCAAATTTTTAATCATATTTTGCATAATTCCTGTATCGTCTGCCAACAACACAATGTCATCGGCGTAAAGAAGCAGTCGCACATTATATTATCTATAAGCAAACCACCTCCTAAATGATCGTGAAGGTCATTTAAATATAGTGTAAAAAGTAGTGGTGACAGAAGACATCCTTGCTTAACGCCCGTGTAAGTTTCAAAGTATTCAGACATCTCATCACCAGTCCACACGGCCGATTTTGTATTTTTGTAAATATTTTCAATCAGGTTTACAACTTTTGTGGACATGGCTGTCGTATGTAGCTTATATATTAAAGGTTTTTCTTGGAACTCTATCAAAGGCCGCTTTAAAGTCCACAAAGAAAGCATATATCTTCTTCTTTTCCTTAAACTTTGAATGCACTATAGCCGACAAGTTATAGATGTTATCTATGGTTGAGTATTTTGGTCTAAAACCAGCTTGAAATTCATTTAATATTTTATAATCTTCAATCCATTTTGTTAGCCTGGTGTTTATGATTCCCATTAATAGTTTTTGCTGAACAATTCATAAAAGAAATTCCTCTGTAGTTGTTTGTACAGTTGATATCTCCTTTTTTGTGGATCGGGAAAATGATGCTGCTCTCAAACTCTTTATCGATTTTACCAGTTTCAAATATAATATTAAATGTATTAGACAATTCATGTAAAAATTCATCTGACGCATGTTTTAACATTTCATAAGGTACTCTATCAGCACCAGGGGCTTTATTTGGCTTTGTTTTTTTTTAAACACCTTAACACTGTATTCCTAAACGAATATTAACTTTTAATCAAGTTTTAAAATAGTTATTTTAAGATAATATTCGTTTATGAACACAGTTTTAAGGCTGTAATTTGTGTTTTAACTAAAATGTATTTAAAAACTGAATTAAGATTATTTTATGAATACGGTCGTTAATGTTTAAGAGTGTAATCTACATTTACCTAAATAATAACAAAAAATTCCACCCAAATACAAAACAATAACTAAAATACAATTAACGTCTCCACAAAAGAAGAAACAGAAAGAAAATAAAACTTTCGCTAGTCACGCATTTGTCACTTGATGTTTCCTTAAAATGTCTATAGAATTTTAAATGACCGGTAATGACTATTTACATACAGTCACACAAACAACCAATGGATCGAAAAGTTGTGTTATATGCGGTAGAGGCAGCACAAATTCACAAAATATTTATAATATATGAACGTGCACATTTCTTGCAAGAAAGTGAAGTGATGCGGTCGACCATGTTTCGTTTTTTTTTTGTACTACTGTATGGTGTGATGACCTTAAAATTTAACTCAAGATAAACATTTTAAAAATTGTAAATTGTATTACTTTTGCTTACTAGAGAATGTAAATCAAATGTACTACGAAGAACAGAGCTTCTCAAATTGAAAGAAACGGCGCCGAGGGTGTAAGATTTACACACAGAGAAATAAATTGCCAACCGAATTGAAAATTGTTTTTTAATGGTAACAACTTATAAATTCAGGTAGTACAACGATATTTACATTACATTTCTGAATATTTATGTGTTGAAACTAAAATTCAGTTGAATTAACCGAACTTTATTGTTAAAACTAATGTTCAGTTGTACCATCCGGCTGAAATTCGCAATAAGCGAATTTGAGTCGAAGTAACCGAATGTCATTTGGCAAAGAGTTAAATATCTTTCTGTGTGTAGGAATAAGTTCAGCAATATTACTAAAAAGTTGTATTCTAACTTTAATTAACGGAAAACTGGCAGCCAGATTATTGTCTCGTTAAATCGTAACAGACCAGGGTATTTAGTGGTATTTAGTAGAAACTACCCTATGGGGAATGGGACCGGTCTTGCGTGTGCCACAGGATCGGTCCCTTCGTGACAGAGACCGGTCCTCTGCTAAACCCTACCCTATGTAAAAAACTGGCAACTTTAACATGGGTCTGTCATAGGAGGGGGTTATTTTTTCTTGCTTTAAACCACATACTGGCATGCCACAAGACTAACCAAATATTGGCATACTACAAGACTGTCACAAAAGTTGAATGTCGGAGGACTAACCACATGACTATCCTGAAAGGGACATTTCGTACAATTTAATAATTTTTAATGTAAAAAATGGTAGAAAATGAAACAACAAATTTCTAACTCAATGGCTTTTTCTAGTCAATATGTATACCAGGTAGGTGATATGTCCTACTTCTACCTGTCACGTAACTAGTCTTTTTAGATCAATTTAGACTACATAACTCACATCAATTGTAAATAATACTAGTCCTGTGATAAGTCCTTTTCCAGCAGTCCAGGTTCTTTTAGGTCTTTTCGCATGCCGATAATTTTTTAATAAGCCAAAAAAAAAAAAAACATAAATATCAACAAAAATAATAATTTTTAGTTTAAAAAATGAACGAAAACTAAACAGCTTCCAATGGGTAAAATTCTGGCCAACTGGATTTTTCTTGTTAATAAGCATTCTGGTTAAGTGGTATGTGCTCCTTTACCAGTCACAGGATTGGTAATTTTAGGACAATTGACACTGCTTAACGCACTTCAGGAGTCAATTGTCCTAAAAGTGACTGGTTAAAGAAGGACTTATCACAGGACTGGTATAATTTAATACTGAAGTGGGTTAATGAGTGTCAATTGTCCTAAAATTACCAATCCTGTGACTGGTAAAGGGAGGACATACCACTTAACCAGAATGCTTATTAACAAGAAAAAGCCAGTTGGCCAGAATTTATCCATTGGAAGCTGTTTAGTTTTCATTTTTTTATACGACATGAACCTTTTGCGACAGTCTTGTGGTATGCCATCTTTGGTTAGTCCCATGGCGTGCCATTATGTGGTTTTAAAGCAGGACAAATGATCCCCTCCTATGACAAGCCAATGTTAAAGTTGCCAGTTGTTTACATAGGGTTTAGCAGAGGACCGGTCTCTGGCACGAAGGGAACAAACCTGTGGCACACGCAGAACCGGTCCCATTCCCCACAGGGCATGAACTTCTGATATGTTGGAGAGAATACAAATTTAAGGGACCCGTGTTTTTTTTTAGCTGCCCAATCCCATGTTTAGGCGTTAATAAGTTGTGTCAAAAATTACCCCATTATACTTTTTTTTAGTTTATTTCGTTCTATTAAAAGTAACTATTAGACAAGTTTGGTATCAAATAGAACGATTTTTGAAGACACATTAATTGGTGTACAAATTATGCCTATAGAGACATTCATGTATATTTGTTATTCAAAAAAATGGGTTTTGAGTAATATTAAATCTGGCGTTTTATTAAGCAATTTTAGTTGTATTAAACATAAACATATCAATGTCTTTTTAATTAAATCGAGGAGGTGTCTGAACTTTCTCTGATATTCGAGGTCGTTCGATTTTTATGTGACTTTTCTAAAAGTGCTTTTTCCCCTATATTTCAAATAATTCAAAACTGTGGCAACTAATTGGTTCAATATATAGGCATTACGGGTTTCAACTTTTTGTTTTATTGAGTACTTTACCCTGCGAACAAATAAATCTGGTTTTCGTAAATTAAAATCAAATTTACATACAAAAGAAAATTAATTTTTAGCCTAACTTTTTAACCCTAAAAAAATACGTGTCTCTTTTTTTTCGCTCCTTTACAACATGTCCAAGGTTCATTAAAATATGCGTGTTCGGGTCGGGAAACGTCCCATGTATCTTAATTTACAAATTTGTCCGATTCAATTAAAAGTTTGTTGCATAACAAAGTTATATTTGATTAAGTCTGTAATTGATTTAATACAAAAAATAATTGATATTAAACTTTTACAAAATTCAACAAAATTATTAATTGGACGAATTTAAGAAATAATTTATTGAGTGTTTTGCTTCAAAAGTTTATCTTTTACATAAAATCACCATAGATGACAAAAGTGAGATTTTTACACTTTAATCGAAACCTTAACTAAAAACAAGTGCAAAGTTCTGATCTACACCATGTTGTACGAGTTTAGTTTTAAGCTGTCAACAATTAGTACAGAAATATTAACTTTTGGTTTTAATTTTTAAAATTTAAAAGTAAAACATATTAATTTAGTTTAAAAAAAACTCTCGAATTTGGTGTCATCTTCGTAGTGAAAAGTTAATTGTTACAAACATTAAAAGGCACCACACAACTAAACACACCACGGGTAAATTAATATGACGCTTTGATTTTATTGTTGGAAGATGTGAATTGGAACAACCATCTTAAAAAAGAAGTACTTAACGAAAATTATAGCAATTAAAATAATTATAAACACGCAGCAGTGACATACGTAAACTTAAGAAGACACCATAAAGGTGTGTAGATCAGTAACAATTTCCGCAAAATTTAAATTTTTATCATATAAAATTTGGTTTATATAAATAAAACTTATTCACATTTAACATTGTTAAAGGTTGTAAACGAATTTTGTTTTTACAAATTCAAATGTAATTATATAAAACGTAAATTCAGTATAAATAAAGTAGATATCTCAAATTAAAGAAACTTTTATCAAGTTAAAAGAAAAAATATTTGCCACTCTTGCGAGACGTAGCGAATTTTCGCTAGTTTGGACAACTATTCTTACATCTATTTTGACTATTCAACTTTTATGAATTGTTCTTATTTAAATTTTAACCTTCTTGAAAATTTCTTACCATTTCGGTTAAAGAATTTACATTTATTGTTGAACAGGGCGCCTAATGGTGTTCACCAGTTTTTAAGATATTCCGCCTATAATCTACATAGACTATTCTACTGGTTCTCAGGTTAATGTAACTAAGACCAAATTAAAAAAAAAAAAAATTACGAGGTAAACTGATTACTAGGGTAAGTAATTTCAGGCAACTGAAAAAGGAAAATAGGCGCTTATAACATGCAGCTAAAAATTAAAAACATGAAAAACATTAAATTAAATTTAGATTAATTTGGCATCATTTTTAAATAGGAAAATAATTTTACCCTTTTCTTCGTTTCAGCAAGATTTTAAAACGTAAATATGGTTTTGAATAAATTAAAATATAAAAATTGTATGTCCAAATTTTATTTTTTAAACAGACAGGTCATTGCCGTATTGATTAAAAAGTAATGATAGGTCATTACCTATTGCATTACTTTAAATA
The DNA here is from genome assembly GCA_021234595.1 of Delia radicum. Taxonomy (NCBI): domain Eukaryota; kingdom Metazoa; phylum Arthropoda; class Insecta; order Diptera; family Anthomyiidae; genus Delia; species Delia radicum. The sequence goes on along the minus strand of CM037851.1, from coordinate 183,968,227 downwards.
ATAAATAATGACTTACTGATAATGGGTTATAGAAGTACTTATATGAAATTGCAAAATAATGAGTTACTAGTAATTAGTTACACACTCGATTTCATATTTTTGATTCTAATATTGTATTAATTTGTTACAAGTAAGTTTTCCAAGCAAAAGTTGTTTTAATTTTTTTTCAAGATTTCTTAAAAAAAAATAACTAACCACTTATTTTATAACTTCTTGGTAACCATTTATTCTATCATTGTGCATAAACACTTAATCCTAATATAAAAGTAATTACTTATTGGGGTGAAGTGTTTGTAACTGTCATATAATGACACACGTAATTAATTTTATTATAATTAACTACTGAAGAATATTCTATTTAGCTAGATTTTTACAGGAAGAAGATGAAGAAAATATTTTTATTTGCAAATTTAACGGGACACAATGCATATGCCAGACTGCCACAGTTTCGTCCCCTACAAGGACTCGTCAGTGGTTAATTTATGTTTATATGCCAATTGAACAAAGTACTTTATATTGCTAAATTGCTCTCTCTATATGAAAAAGTCTTTACTTTGTGTGAGTTTCAAACCCACGGCCATTTAAAAAATACTTCAAATAAATGCATAATATGCACAAATATGCACTAAAAATGGCAAAATATACATCAAAAAGTACAAAATAAATAATAACTAATAAAAAGTCAAATATGCTTTTTAATCAAAATATACAACTACAAATCGATTCCCTTTTGTTCTAAATTTTATGATTCGGATAAATATTTAGTTTATATCAGTTCTCGATTATCGAGAAAAAACATGCATTTGCATGAAATTCCTTGTCTACACTCAAAAAAATAAGGAAGTAAAATAGTTAGTAAAACGTCTTGTAAATTAGGTATACTATTTTTTTAGCAAATTTTTTGCTAAAATTGTGTTTTAAACTGTTTGTGAACTAATGTTTTACTAATATTTTACCAATGTTTTACTAATTTATTTCGCTAAAAAAATTTGTGCTGATAAGCACATTAGTAGTGTGGACGACAACCAGATTCAATGATATACGCAGAATGAATTATCAAGATGTAGTAGTGACAATGAAAATTATACTAAAAGAACAACTCTTGTAAGACATATAAAAAATCAACCATGGAAGATTTTTGTATCTGTTTTTCATATATAAAACAAAATTTTGGAAAAAAAACAACTTAAATTTTGTGTTGTCACCGGCTTGTGAAAGTAATTGTCTATTAATTCAGTGAAAGAAAGATAAAATATTTAAATTTAATAAAGATTAAATGTGTATTTCTAAACTAATTGTTTATAGAAATTAATAACTCAGTATGTAAAATTGCAAACAAATATACAGACAGGTAGACCAACTAATGCGAAATTCAAAAACACAAATCTTAGGTGGATTTTTATGGTGCCTTTTTCTTATTTCAAAAAAAAATGTTGTCATATTTTGATATTTTTTGTTTCTTTTCTACTACTATCTGCGAAATTTGCGTTTCATCATTTAGACAACCATTGATGTAAGTATGTAGTTGGAAGATAATTTTGCTTGTGTTATATATAAATATTTTATTTTTTAGATATTACATTAATTCATGTCGTCAATGTGGGAGTATGAACATTTATATATTTTGTATCGTATTGTAAATTATTTTTTAAAAGAAATATATATAGAAATATGTTTTATGATATTCAGCAAATAAATTAACTAAAGTACAATTTTTCTACAAATTTTTTGAGTTTTTTTTCAGTCTACTCATATTCAGCAAAAATTTTATTAATTTTTAGCAAGGGTTTTTTAATTTCTAATCTACTAAGTGTTAGCAAAACTTTTGCTAAATCTACTAATTTTGTTGATAAAAGTAAGATCGCTAGTTTTCAGCAAACGTTTTTGCTGACATTAGCAATTTTTTTGCAAGCACCCTCCTGACTAAAATTTTGCTGACTCAGCAAATTTTTTTACTGACTTTGCGATTTTTTTTTGAGTGTACTGATTACTATTTAGGATCAATATCTAGTGTTTTATTCTTTATTTTATATACATTTACCTGTTCGAATCATATTGTAGCACATAAGATTGAGTGAATGTCTTCAAACTACGTGATATATACATTTTTGTTCTTAAATTTATAAAAATTTTATTATTTAAAAAAGCCATTTACATCACATTTGTGACAAAAAAAAAATAATTCTAAACTTTATAATTCGATCAAAAAATATGTTTTTTGTGTAGACTTTGTAGCCAATGGAATGAACTTGCTTAAATTGAGCAATAATGAAATATCATGGAATGTGTTCGATGGATAACATATTTTTTATTTGTTTCATGGTTTAAATTTGACACTTTTATATTAAAAAAAATTTCAGTTTTTAGATACACTTGCCTATTTGTACTTCCAGAAGCCGACACTGACTGTAACAAATTTTTATATGAAGAATTACGCTAATGAAAACCCAAATAATGACCAAACAAATATTTTTTCTAGGTAGCTTCAAGTATTATTAGAAAGCTTTTGGTCGCCCAAAACCGAATTATAGATTTTATTTTTATTTCCAGAGATTTTGCTCTTACCACAGTAAATCCTGTAAATTAGAAACCATTATTTTTAGAAATTTTTCCATATTATTATTCTCATTTTTCCTTATTTCGACAATATTGAAATAAAAAAATTTTCGATTAAAAAATTAGAATTTTGCAAAAATCTGTGAATTTTTATTCTAGATTTTATAGAACTTTTACAGTTCGCTTTGAATTTGTAAAAAAAAATTCGTTTGCACACTTTATTATAACAATAGTATTATTGTGGGTTATACAGATACAGATGTTGTTGCAAGACATACAATTAATATTTAACTATGTATTTAACTAATCGCAGAGACTACAACTGAAAGAACTAACCTACATGATATTAATGAAACAACTTCATATGATTTTCTTTGTATATTTAATATAGAATTTCATTATATACATGAAATTTTATTACCATTATAAAATTTTTCATAGATTTTCTTCAAAAACATTTCATAATTGCCTTAAAAAAATTCATTAGATTTCATAATTTATCTCTTCATATACTTAATGAACATGTTCTTTAATGCTATGAAATTGTTCAACATCAATTACTTTTAAAAGTTTTCATATAATTTCTTTCGATTATTAATTTTCAAACATTATAACTATATTTTTAAGATTTAATTCTTAAGTGTTCGATATATTTTATAATGTGTTTTACTAAATTAATAAATTTCAATTAATTAAATGACGCTGCTTCATTTATATTTTCTTCTCTTGTTCCTTGTAGGAAGAGCTTCAACCAGTGATGCAAAACGTGACACAATAGGGCCATTTGTGGCACTTTTGACTGCTTGATGGCCCTGTGGTGCTTTCTTATATATTTTGGCCCTTTCAGCTCAAAATTGAACTAACTACTTTAAACCGTTTAGTTCAGACTTTTATGAAATTTGCCTGATTTTTTTATTCGATGAGAGCATATGCTAGTTCCTTAGAAAATGAAAAACGGGAAGTTGTTTAATTTTTTATGAAAATCGCATTCAAACCAGATATATTCGTACCAGAAGGTCAGGTTTTAAAATTTTTGAATGCAGGACGATAACATTTTTAAATCTTTTTATATTTCTCCAAATTTTTAAAAGAAGTGCCGCAATTCATTTTTATTAAAAAAATGAGGTGTTTTAAAAATGTTATGTTATCGCAAGAGCGGAAATAATTTATGAGAATTCATAAATATGTTAAAATTTATTGTCAGAGGGGTTTGTCTTGCATTTTAAAAAAAGCATTAAAATGACGAACTCTAATTAACAAATTTATATTATTTTTATTTTAGTAAAAATCTAATAATCGAATTTCTTAAAAAATATGGCCCTACAGGGATGATTAATGGGATTTTCAAATAATACCAACCAGCATAAAAAATAGTACTTTTTCGACACTCATAGTACTAATACAAGTTTTTATTATTAATTAACGTTTTTAAAATTTATTTGTATATAAAATCAAAATTTAGTTCATTTCAGTTACAGAATTTATAAATATTATCAGACTATTTCTTAAATTCACCTTCTTTTGCATGGAAATCTATTTCATTACTCATTTGATTTAGAATCACTATGCAAATTTGAAGATGCTGGCAATATCCTTTTTTCAATTGTACTTTTTTAAGATATTTATTTTTCACTTTTCGAACACTTTTTTTTTACTCGAACTCAAATAAAATCATCTTTAATCAATTACATTTACAACGATTGGATCCAAATAAATACATTGATAAATGTTAATTTATGAATGGGTAATTGAATTAAATGTTGAATCTTGAAGTTTCTCTGAAGTTTCTAAAAATAGAACTGTTGTGTTGTTGAAGTTGTACTTCTGAGATTATGTATGCAAGAACAAAAACCCCGTGTATTGAATAAAACTAGTTTTAATCACAACAAAACTCGACCTAACGATAGATCAGTGCGCTAAAGCGCTCTGTCTTACGTGTGGTGCGAGTGCATGTGGCATTAGAAATCAGTTTATCTATACCACGGTCAGTGATAGCACAGAAAATTTCATATAGACGCAATCGAACAAATAAAAACAACAAATATTACATTATTCAAAAAAACAGGGTCACTGACTGAAGGTTCAATACCAGAAACTGCGCAGTCTGATTCAGGAAAATTGAAAAATTTACAATGTAGTTATGATTTTTAGAAAATACACTCATTCTTAAAATTAAATAAAATTGCATATTAATTAAAGTATTAATTGCAATTGTGTGAAAAAGACGTTAAAATTCAAACTCATTCTTTAATTTTTATTTATATGTAAATAGTACTAAAAGAGTCAAATTAGTACCATGGTACTTTTTCGGATCAAATAGTACCAAAAAAGTACTATAGTACTAACTTTATCATTCCTGTGGCCCTATCAATGGTATTTTGGACCTTTTAAATTGTCAATTTGGCCCAAAACAGAAAAACTCAAAATGCATCACTGGCTTCAACCATTGAAACATTTTTTTTTTAATTAAATGAACTTTCCGTAAAATAAATTAAACCGTCCTTTGGCAACATTGCAATGCCAATGTAATGAATTTGTGTTAATGAACAAATTCATTTTTACTACTCTCAAAGTTCTATTTTAGAACTTTTTGAAACTGTTTCAGAAACTCTATAAAACCCTTCATTGTCGGAACGTTAATCCATTTTATGAAGATTTACATTAACTTATTTCATAAGAATTTACTTTAATGAAAGCTGTTTCATGGATTATATAAAAAGTTTCAATGGACGAGTTCCAGTTACAATGTTCTTTACAAAAAATTCATTACTGAAGTGAACATGATTCTCTCAGTGTAGTTGCAGGGCCAAAACAACCGCAACTACAACCGCCACAGTAGATAAGCGGTATTTATGAAATTAACCATCAATCATACTATTGTTTTATAACATTAAAATTAGACGTTTTTGTAGGAAACTAGATTAAGTGTCAAAATTTTAATTTCGTTAAATTTTATAACATCCCAGCAAAAAAAAAAACATCAAAATAATAGATAAAGAATCAATACATTGCAATGATTTGGATTTCGATGTTTGGTAAATTTGGATCGGAACCAATGAATTTATATGGGCTTGTCATATCGTGGAAGTTCTATTTTATGATTCGTATTCACTGCATCATAAGCTTATGGTTTAATGCAAGTTCAATTCTGTTGACGTTCACAAGGGAACTCTCCTAGGAGAGAATACCGATAGCGCTGGAATTTACATTCTTTTTTAAAATTTTCCGAAAGCTTTTTTTTTACCTAAATTGTGGTAACGTTGTCTTCAAAGCAGAGGCAATATGGATATCAAAACTTCTCTTTTCTAGAGTATTTTAACGTTGAGTCCAAACAATTTTAATTTCTCATATTTCAGATATGATCCTTTACAAAAAAAAAATATATATAGTATATTTCCCCTCTCGTTTTTTACCCACTAAATTTGTGATTGGGCCGAATTGGATAGACTAGATTTAGAAAGATTAATAATGTTCCAAATGACATCTTTGGAAGTGATGAAAAGAATTTATTTAGGAGTGGGAAATCAGGGAATGAATTAGGAATCAATGAAAAAACTGATTGTTTAAGAATACCATCCATATTTTTTGCTGGGTTGTCAACGAAAATATATTTTCAAATTATAACAACTTTTAAATGGACTAAATAACATTGAAATTAAGACAAAGATTTAAGCCTTAGAATAGAAAATAAGTCTTTATGTTTCACACATGGCACAACGGATGTTGCACAGTGGGATATATCACACAATTTTTGTAAATAATTCGGCAATTTCTTACTTGGTAGTCCGATTACAATGAAATTTAGAACAGGCATAAGTGACGTAACCGTAGCTTAATTTTCCCTAGCCCCGCCGGGACGACAATGTGACCACCCCAAATAGGGATCTTTTTGCACGTAAAATATTCACATTTATGCGTATCTCTAATAGTTTCCGAGATATTCCCATTTGAAAATAAGGAATTACAAATTTGGTCCGACTCAAGTCCGGTTTTTTGCGAATAGCGGACGAAATCGAGGCAAATTTCTTTTTTTAAATATGGGTTCCTTAACTAAATAAATTCTTGATTAAATAAAAAAAAAAAAATAATGCAATATCTTGTTCAATTCAAAAACTACATTCGTTCAAAGTAGAAAATTAAAAAATATATAAAATTTTTGTAATTTTTTCCCAAAAAGCATCAACAGTCTCTTACCCCCCGATAAATATTTTCTTTCGGAACATATAAAGTGTGCATACTATTCGGAAGGGTCTTTATATAAAAGCGAGTTGTGTTAAACAAAATTTTCATTTGTATATTCTTTTCCCGCCAGCCGCTTTTAAAATTGTCACATTTTAAGGTAAATATCAATTTTAACCCACTGTTTATAATTGTGCACGCCTCCAATAAGGTAACGGAAGCGGTTGTTGATATTCCAACATATACCTAATTTTTTTAAATGTAGACATGGCACACAAAAAATGTTAAAAAATCCCATTTTTGGAATTTATTTTTATTTTTGGGAATTGAGTTATCGCTTACAGCAAATCATAAATTCGGATATAGATTCACATTTTTTACATAAAAGTCTATTTAAGTTAAAAAATCATTGTATTATGTCTGTTAAGAAATATTTTATTGCAAAGTGAAAATTCACATTTCAACAATAACTGACATTTTTACCATCCTATACCAAGCTTTTGTTCTACCAAGAGTGCTAAATGGGCTCTTTTTAAAAATGTCATAATCTACAGGTAATTTCCTGTCATTAATATACATAATAAAGAGCAGTGGTCCTAAAACAGACACTTGGGGAACACCAGAGTGAATTGAGATCAGACAAGACCTAGAATCATTTACAGTCACAAATTGCGATATTTCTATCAAATACGACAATATAAGCTTACAGGCAAATTTAGAAAAGTTAAATTTCTCTCTAAGTTTATTTATCATTATAACATGCTTAATAGAATTAAAGGCATTTGAGAGATCAAGAGCAACCAAAACTCTAACTATATCGCTGTTAAGTTTCAAAAGTAACGACTTAGTATTATTGCCATGACAAGAAGCATGCTGAGACTCGTAAAGAATTCAAATGGGTAGATTGTAGTATTTGATTTCTTATAAGATTTTCAACAGCTTTGGACAACGCAGAAAGAATTGACATAGGCTTTAGGTCATCAGGCTCATGAACCACTCTCGACTTAGGAATTGGCACTACACGTGCATTCTTCAAGAAATAGGAAACACAGACGTCATCAAAATATAATTAACTAAATTTAAGACTAAACTCGATATATGTGGAAAAATTAAATTTATAAATGTACACGATATACAATCAACCCCAACTGATTTTGACTTCACTTTAGTAAGGGATTCAAACAATTGAGTTTCACTTACACAACGAAGTGAAACATAATCAATAAAATCATCAAAAATATCAATATCAACAGCCCCCTTATTAAGTGATTTTAGTAACTTAAACTGATTATGCTTCCGCTATAAGGATACGTATACGTAATTTTAATTAAAAAAAGTATCACTCATACGACAAGTAGATTCTCATTAGTAGTGCTAGAAGTTAGGTACTTATCTAAAAAATAACTAGAATTAAATATTAAGCATACAAATAATTTTGTAGTAAAAATGTAAAATATCCACTTAAATGGAAATATGCAACTAAAAATAAGCATAAGCAAATTACGGTTATTTAAACAGCGCTAAAGATATGAAATGTTGTGTAAAATTTGTGCTTTAGGTATGTGTACACTCAAATAAAAAGTTAGTAAAGTCAGCAAAAAATTTTGCTGAGTCAGCAAATTTTTAGTCAAGAGGGTGCTTGCAAAAAAATTGCTAATGTCAGCAAAAACGTTTGCTGAAAACTAGCGAGCTTACTTTTATCAACAAAATTAGTAGATTCAGCAAAAGTTTTGCTAAAACTTAGTGGATTAGAAATTAAAAAACCCTTGCTAAACATTTATAAAATGTTTGCTGAATATTAGTACACTGAAAAAACTCAAAAAATTTGTTGAAAATTTTTATTTATTTATTTTGCTGAAAATCACATGAATTAATGTAATATCTGCAAATATATAGAAATAATTATATATAACATAAACAAAATTATCTTTCAACTTCGTCTCAATGGTTGTCTCAATGATGCTATCTTTTAAAGGAACACTAATGCCGCAGAGAATTATAGAAACGAATGTAACATATACAACCTGTTTTTTGGCAATAAGAAAAAGGAAACATAAAAATTTACCTGAGATGTGTCTTTCGCTTTAGTCTGTCTACTTGCTGTATATTTGTTATCATTTTGACTACTCAATTTGACGACAAATACGCATTTAATCTTTTTTAAATTTAAATATTATATTTATCTTTTATTTAATTAATAGACAATTACTTACACAAAATTTAAATTGTTTTAATCGACAATTTTGTTTTATGTATGAAAAACAGATACAAAAATCTTCCATGGTTGGTTTTTTTTATGTGTCTTACTAGAGTTGTACGTTTTAGTATAATTTTCCTCGTCACTACTACATCTTGACATCTAATTCATTCTGCGTATATCTTTTAATCTGGTTGTCGTTCTATTGATGTGCTAATCAGCTCAATTTTTTAGTAAAATAAATTAGTAAAACATTAGTAAAATATTAGTAAAACATTAGTTCAAAACAGTTAAGTGCTGACTAAGTATAACTAAAATTTTAGTTTTAAAACATAATTTTAGCAAAAAAATTGCTGAAAAATAGTATACCTGATTTACAAGATGTTTTACTAACTTTTCTACTAACTCATTTGTTTGAGTTTACTAATGAAAGTAATAAAGAAAACACATTTGTACACTGGGTTTTTTATTAACCCTTTTTTTTATACCTTTTCATTGTACAATCTACGTAAACTTACTTTGATGTTTGATTATTGGCAATACCTGACTGACTGCGATCTAATATGTGTGATGGTAGTAAGTAAGCGAGTTGAAAAAAATCAAACATTGAACGTAGCTTAAAGCAAACAACATCATGATCCACCATATCAAACGAGAAAACTACGCACTGGTGAATCGTCAGATTTGAATAAAACTAGGATATGTTGTAAAGGATAGACAAATATTGAACGCTTACTTTTTTTTTAAGTTCGCAATCTCAAGTTTAGGAGGTAAAAGTGGAGTCAAAAAATACCCTATTATACGTTTTTTTTAACATAATTCTTATATAAGTATAATTATAATTCTTATGTAAGTATAATTATAGGCAAAATGGGTATCAAATTAAAGGTATTTTGAAGACGCATCTGGTATATAAAATATATCCGTGCATGTCTGAAAATTTTTGTTATTTGAAAAGCAATTTTTTCGTATACCACATTTGTTATGGGAAGTAGTTTTTGTTGGTTTGAGTTCAAATTAACATATAATAGTGCTATTTAATTAAGTCGCGGGGGTGCATTGGCTTTTTTTAATTTTCGCAATCGCTCGGCTTTTAACACGACTTTTCTCGAAGAGTTATCATATCCCATATTTTAAAAATTTCAAATAAGTGGCAACCCTGCGCCCCCAGCATATGCAATATGGGTATCAAAATTTTCGTTTTTCGAGTAATTTAATACTGATTACAAAAACATTTCAATTTCTTAAATTCTGAAATGTTTTCATATATGCTGTAATTTTTCATCCGCATTTTTTAACCCCTAAACTTGCAATCGCGCACCTAAAAAATAAACACATGTCTAATATTTTTTTGTCCTTAACAACATATTCAAGTATCATGAAAATCTATAGATTCGCCACTGTGTGGTCTCCTTGTAAGAAAGACATTTTGCTATCCTCAAAGCTTTCACGTATTTCCTTAGAGACATCTATTAGAGCTGTTACACAATTATGCTTTGGCCGGAACCCCGATTGTTATTTGTTAATAAACTATTGTCAGTAATATAGTTGGTAATTTGTTGATGGAGAAGCCTTCAAAAACTTTAGATAAGTAAGGTAATATGCAATTGGACCGTACTCATTTTACGTTTTTGGAGTCGGTACAATTTTAGCACGCTTTCCAACTTGTTGGATATGTACTTTTCTTAATAACATTTTTAAAATATATGTTATAAACGATAGTAACTGTAATAAAATAATTTTTAAAATTTAGGGTGGGTATTGTCAAGAAAATTATACAGTTAAAGTTAAATAAATTGTTGTGAGTGGACACTGTTAGGTTTGATAATAAAAATTTAAGTTTGAAGAATATTAGGAAAATTCGTGAAAGACTCATGATTTTATGTACATCTATTTTCATTGGCAACGAAAATGATGATTTTATAATCCCGATTTCACGTATTGCTCTCCAACGTTTATTTTAGCTCCAGCTGCAGTAAAAAACCATTTGAGTAGTACTCGGATTTTGCAGTTTTTTATCAATCGGTTACTTTTCTTCGAGTATTACAGTAATCAGTGCGTAAATCAGTGATTTTAAAAAGTTTTCAGCGCTCATGTCGCACACCTAGTTCAAAAGTGCCTAAACTCAAAATTTTAATTTTTTCGGTTTATATGCTTTATATGCTTTTTACTATGCCCCAATACACTTGTTTATCTATAAAAAATATCAGTGTATTTTGTTGTTGTTAACTGTTGCTAAAAAATTCTTTATGTTTCAATTGGTATAAAGTTGCAATTAATTTTTTTTCGAGTGAGTCACTTTAAATTAAGTGTGCGATATGTAAAATCTTTGCGAGCAATAGCTGACTTAATTTCAGTGTTGAACCAAGGCTTCTTCTTTGTGCTTTGGCTGAATATTTTTTTTAGGTACTTTTTTTGTTCAAAAACTTAATTTAAATTCTGTTATAAAAAACTCTGCTTATCAAGAGACGGGCATATAAGTAATATATAGAGTACCAATCGATTTTGGACAGCTCAGAGGACATATTGTTATGGTCTATATGCTTAAATTATAGTATTTTATAGCATCAGAATCATTACTCACTTAAATCATGTGTGCAAGTAAAAAATTGTAGAGCGTGATTATTTTTTTTTTTTTTTTGAGTGTAAATTCAGAGAAAGTTTTATTACATTTGTAAGACATTTCTTTTAGATTCTTCTGCATTTTTATGTAAGAAAAACAAATTTTTTGCCTACAAAAATGTATTGCTGCTTCTGGGGTGTGTTGCCACTTTCGCCCATAAATAATATTATTTTAACATTTTTACAATATGTTCTTAAATTATGTGTTAAATTAGAGACAACATATCGTCGGCTTGCCTTCAAGTAGTGCTATGTGTTTTTAACAGGTTTTCAGGAGAGCGAAAAAACTAATTCATATTATTCTTTAAAAATATTTTATTTACATTATAGGCCTTAATGATTCACGATCTCATTTGCTAAAATATTGCATTAAAATAAATTCTGATTTAATCTCTGTTACAGAGCCATGCGTAGTTTTTAAGAAAAACTACACATAACACTCCAGCAAACACTTTCACTACCACTAGAGTTGGGCATTCTAATTCATAGCAGACATGGACGGCGTCAATTACATATCACAATCATTCACTTGCGAAATCTGTCATATAAATAATAACTTCAGACCTACGCTCACAATTGTTGGCTGCAACGCTTCGTTGGGAAATTTTCAATTTTGCGAATACCAGACATGGGATATAATACTAATATTTGTGTATTTAATTACAGGCCAATTACTTTTCTACCTCTAATTACATGTAATTGGGTGTAATTGAGTAATTGCCCTGTAATTAAATACTCAGATGTTGATACATCCCCATGTTTGGTATTTAACATTTTACAAATTTTCTAAGGAAGCGTTTAAGCATACATGTGTAGGTCTGAACTTATGTATGATATTGAAAAATATTACTAGTGAATGATTGCGAAATGTAATTGAAGTCGCCCATGTCGGTTCATAGTTCATTCAGTTTTTTTGCCTTTATTGAACTAGTTCGTTCTTTTTGCTCTTAAGTTTGTTCGACAATTTTTGTTTTATTTATTCATATTGTTATATTGGTCAATGGTTTATTTAACAAATCTGCCTAAAATGAGAGAAAATCTTAAATGAAGTGTTAAACATTACTACACAAAGAGAATTCCTTGGGCGAGTTTTAATGAATTTTTTCATTAAACTAATGTAGTTTTCTTGACAATGCATTAATTTAATGAAAGTTTCAATGGACGAGTTCCAGTGACATTTCGTAGATCTAATGCAAAAATTTATTGATATCATGCAGATAATTCTCTCAGTGTAGTTAAATTTAACCGTTCATTTATGATTTTCGCTTATACTCTGCATATTTGTTAAATGAACTATTACCAATATAACAATACGAATAATTGAGAAAAAATTGTCGAACAAGCTTTTGAGCTAAAAGAACGAACTAATTCAATAAATGCATATGAACTATGAACTATAATGCCGAACTCTAACTAAATCAATAAAAATAAATAAATAAAGTTAATATCTGAACACATTATAATTTGGCATCAGCACTAGTTATTTTTTTTCGACGACGTCGCGGTTAAGCTAACCCGCTACTACTTTTAATAACAAATATAATGTATTTTTGTCTACTACTAATTTTTAATTACTGATATGTGTAAGGGTAAGACTATTATTTACAAACTTGTGACCACTATTGGTAACAACGTGTAAACAATTTGTACGTTTTTATAATGCTGCGAGTATGTAAAACTACTTATAAAAACACGTCGCGTCGAACAAAAATAATTAGTTTTGACGGCGAATTATATGCAGTTGGCCTTAATTTTAATACTTACTATTTAGATACTGGTAATGATAGCCCATTACTGAGATTTGCTGCTGGGATCTTTTTTCAAAATATGTTCATACCAGTTTGTACACATAACACTTTTTGATCATAGAAAAAAAGTTTAGGTTTTTTTATATGTGAATTACACATAGCAATTTTGCTATCTTCTAAACTCATTAAGATATTGCGAAAACGCTGGTGGTAGATATATGTATGAATAATAGAGCTTCTCAATGGTACAATAAAAAAAACTCAAATAACACATGTCACGAATTGCAGCCTAGTCGACGAAATACATAACTGACATAAGCATTTTTGGGGGAAATCCGCAACTATTTCGAAAAGTTCTACTAATGCATTTTTTTTGTTTTAAGTGGGATACATTAGCTTTAGTCCCTTATGGAGATAAAACATTTTTGTACTCACAGAGAAATGCTGCCAACAGAATTGAAAAGTGTACAACGATAATTACATACGATTTCTGAAAATTTTGGGTGTTGCAACTAAAATTCAGTTGACTTATCCGACCATTTTTGTAAAAACTAATGTTTAGTTGAACCAACCGACTGAAATTCCTTATAACCGAATTTACGTCGAAGTAAACGAATTTCAGTTGGCAAAGAGCTAAATTTTTATCAGTGTGTATGGAAAAAAAATCTTATCAAAGAACATTTGTATTGTTACACCATGTCTTACTTTACTTTATATTGTTTTTTGTATTCATAAATGTTTTATTATTTTTCGTAGAAGTAGTCACATCGCATACCACAGCTCACTCATTCAGTTATACCTCTTTCACATTTCAATTATTAATTGCTTAGAGAATGCAGTAAATTTCAATGAAAATGAAAGCAAAAAAAAAAACGAAATATATTGGAAACAAAATACAAACCATAAGATTTTCAACGACTTTCTTTGTCACACGCGATTAGACTTGTACTCTATTGTTCCTACACCCACCTCTCGTTGTATAAACACAA